>VKOC01018075.1:0-50937 GCA_009364415.1 Spea multiplicata
ACCCCCCTCCTCACAATCTACCCTCTCACCCCCTTCCCCGGTCACTTACCTTCAACTGTTGGGAGCCGCCGAAGCCGCTGCCGCTGCCCAGAGTGCAGGGTGAGGAGTTTGTCTCGGGTGCCGGCGCTTCATTGCTGAGCGCCGGCATATGACGTCATATGCCGGCGCTCTGCGTGAAGCGCCGGCACCCGAGACAAACTCCTCACGCTGCACTCTGGGCAGCGGCGGCGGCGAGCAGAGGAGTCCCGGACTTCTGTCAGTCAGGGGGGCCCAAGAGTTGCCGAGCGGTCGTTTTCACCGCTTGACACCCCTTGGGCCCCCCTGACTGGCAAAACTCCAGGGCCCGGTCGCAGTCGCGACCCCTGCGACCCCGGTAGTTCCGCCACTGTCTTTGTGCCTCCTGACATTCTCACTCAGCATACCACCTCCTCCTTCTAAATACTGGGTCAATTGCTTTAATCTGCTCTCCTTGGCACACAGGCAGGGTAAGGGGGAGATTCATTTGGGGATTATATTTATCCAGGGCTGCTCAGCAGCTCTACTCATTTCATGTGTAGGGAGGTAGGGGGCTTGTTTAGGTGGAGCTTCTCATTATCGTTTCATGTGTAGGGAGGGAAGGGGCTGCTCATTTAGAGGAATGTATCCAGAGCTTTTGCCACCTTCTGCCAAGTTTCCCGACTACGCCCGGATAGGCCTTTCCTTCTTAGCGCACATCCCAAACCTAGAACAGTTGACAAGAGCCTTGTAAACAATAACAGTGTTGTAACACAACCTTTATTAATAAATCCTACTCTACTCCTACATTCAGCATTGGTTCATTACTTTGGGCCCTATCCTACCTACAAAGGGGGTGTTTTTGGGGGTCTAGACACATTTCAGACCCACTGGACGTTTTGCTTGTGTTTTACACCTGCCACAAATGAAAGCAGACCTCCACTGTTGTTCTGCTCCTCTACATTGCTACATGGAACACAAGAAAGTCCCCTTTCTTCCAGTAGAGCATGCCTAGACAGTTCCTAGATATGAACACCACTAAAGAAAATAAATAATATACATAAAGTTATAATTTGAATTACGCTGAATAACCAAAAACACAAAACGCCAGGCAGTCTGTTTTATTGCACCGTTCAGCATGTGCCCACTTATATATTTACTGTTCTTTCTCCCTATTTATTCAGCTTGGTGTGTGATTTATTCAACTGCAAACAGATGACTGGTTCATTATATAAACAGTGATACACTTACATGGTAGTATTTGTACTTTGCATGTTCCCACACTGATAAAAATGTTTTTCTATAGCATTCTGTAATGTGTTTCCCTCACAGCACTGTCAAATTATTGGTCATTAGGAGTGTCTCTTATGTGGTAATTAACACATAACACATTTACATCTGCCCTAAAAAATCCAGTTTTAAGTGCAAATAATCTGTAGTGAGAGGTTTCATATTTCAAAGATATAATCATTAATTACATTGTTACATTACCTCGTGTTATTGGTTCAGGACACAGTATAATGGGTGTGTTTGCCATGGTAGTGATGCTTAAAATGTCAAAGGACATTTGAGTCAGTGTAGTAAAATGTGTGGGATATTGCAAACACCAGGCCCTCACTAAAGAAGGACTCTGGAAGTCACCCACTGCTCCAGAATTGACCTTTATTTTTATCTGATAAATAATACATCTGCACAGTGAATTGTTATAAAATGAGGTGCCTAGTTTGGGTCTTGGTTTTGGATGGCATGCTGAATCTTCTATCTCTCTTTGCTTTCCTAGGCTGCAGCACAATAACTTGTGTCCTCCATGGCTCGGTGGACCTTCTGTCCTTCCACCTGCAGCAGATTGCAGTAGTCACCTTTCTGCGCGTTCCATTAAGAAATGTACTTGTGTGTGAAGTTGGCTACTTAAGCCCAGGTGCCACTTTCTAGTTGCTTTTTTGTGGTTTAGATTTTAGCTGTCCTTTAGTAGTGTTTTGATCTCTGTATTCCAGATCTGGCTTTGCTTGTCCATTGCTGATCTCTATATTCTAGACCTGCCTTCATTTGACCATATCAGATTTCTGTATTTTTAAACCAGCTTCATCTGGCCATTACTGATCTCTTTTTCCTGACTAGACTTTGTCTGACAATTTCTGATATCTGCATTCCTGCCCTGACTTTGTCTGACCATTGCTGATCTCAGTACTCCTGACCAGTGGTGTCACTAGGGTTGGTGTCACCTGGTGCGATGACGCATGGTTTCACCTCTTCTGCTGTCCAGTGATGATGTGCCAGTGCCAGGTCTGCCTCCTCCGCTCTGGTTGCACATTAAATATAGGAAAAATACATCTAACATTGCAATCGTTGTAACAAAAACTTTCCCATTAAATATTGGAAAAATTGGACCCTAGGCAATTATTTCCTTTGCACCCCCTTCACGCACCCTAGCATGCAATCACTCCCTCCGATCCCACACCCCAGATTAGGGGAAGACTGTGAGAGTCAGTGCAGTCTTCCCTCCTGACTCTACTGTGACTTTGAAAGGTCCTCTCTCCCGTACTCTTCCCCAGAGTCCTTTTGTCCCCTCATTCACTAAGCCACACCTCTTTTTTCCTTCCTCCCCGTAGTTCAGGTATAGATCAAATAAACAACACATGTAAACAACACTTGCATGTATAGCATTGCAGGTATAATCCAACAGATTAACACACAAACCCAGCTTTGCAGGTATAGATCAACTGGGGATCACATGCAAACTCAGCACTGAAGGTATAGATCGGATTGTAGTTTGGGAGACTTTATGGCCCAAAAACGCAACTAACTTCTGCAGTTCTCGACCTGTGATCCTTGGACATTTTTTGGCAACTCAAACCATTCACTCACACAGAGGTTGATTTATAAAATTTCCAGTGGTTAGAAGTTCTTAATTATTGCCCTGATTATTGTCGAAATAGGCATAATCAATGGTTTTGCTAATTTTTTATAGCCGCTTCCCATTTGTGAAGCGCAACAACCTTTTGACGCACATCACAGTTATTTTCCTTGGTCTTACCCATTGTGATGAACAACTAAAGGAAATTTGGCCTATTTGTTACCTAATCTTTATACGCCTGTAAAACAGAAGGTTATGGTTTCCCTATTTCCTGTTCCTAGTCACCCAGGTGTATTAAAAATGTAAAATATGAATGGGGAATATACTTGAAATATATTTTCTTATATGAATTCATAGTGGTGCCAATAATTGTGCCACACATATTTAACATTTTATATATATATATATTTTTTATAAACCTGTGTCCTGTTTGAAATTGTTTTCAAGAAAATTTTTTAAACAAAAAAATATCAAAAGGAGTCACAGGACAAGGCCTGGTGCAGGGCAACTGCACTCACCCGGGTGTTGAGCATCTAGGGTTGTGCAGCCACATACCAGCGCCCTGATATAGCAGCGGATGTAGTCCAGAACGAAGCAAAGATATATCCTGCAGGCACCCTGGAGCAGGCATGAGACATAGCACTAGACTCATGTGCGGGAAGCTGCAGGCTGGGAGTGTGGAAGCTAAGCAGAGTAACAGCTGAAACATAGACAAGGAATGCTTAGGATCCGACATGAACAGGACAGGACACCCCACAGTTTACATCACAGACTGACACACAAATACAGGAACTAGCCTAGGACAATATGATATATGGCCATAGTACGCTTAGCCCACCACTAAGCCAAAGTACTCCAATACAACGCTGAAACACTGCTTACAGAGGTACTACACAAACCAAACAAGAAATCTAAACACATAGCAATGATACATACCTTTAGACTGCAGACTGAGACAAACATAATGGATGGGGCACACTTTCAAAGGAAACAGAGCTGAAGCAAAGAGCAGAACTAGAATCCAGGAGTCAGAGGTACAGAACAGAACATTAGGAAATCCATGAATGAATTTAAGCAAAACAGAGAAAATGAAGATTGAGATATGCGGCTTCGCAGCCTGGGTAGAACGTGCTGGTACTTGAAGGACATATGGGAGCAAGAAGAAACATATAACACCAATGCAAAGTGGCTGCAGGATCTGAGAGCTGACTACAGCAATCTTCCAGAAGAGGAACCTGGCACCATCACAGTAGCAGACATCCAACAGCATGTCAATAACATGAAGAGTAGCACAGCACCTGGCCTATACCTGGTCCACACCTACTGGCTGTAGAAACTGATAGTACATCAACGCCTATCAGCACAAATGAACCACCGGCTATTAACAGGCTCCCAATCAGACTGGGTAACACAAGGAAGGACAGTGCTGATCATAAAAGACCCTGGTAAGGGCACAATAACCTTCAACTACAGATCAATAACCTGCCTCCCCACAACATGGAAAGTCATATCAGACATCATAGCCACCAAGCTACAGGAAGACATGGGCTAACACATGAACACCCCTCAGAAAGGCATTGAGAACCACAACAGAGGCTCCAAGAACCAGACACTCATAGACAGACCAGTCGCAAAAAACTAAACGTCTAGACAGACCAACCTGAGCACAGCCTGGATTGACTACATGAAAGCCTACGATTCAATGCCACACACATGGATCTGTGAATGCCTGGAGCTATACAAGGTCAACAGGAGACCAGGAGACCAATGACCTTCCTCAAGAACTCAATGGGCGTCTGAAAGACCACATTGGACGCCAACTCAAGACAGCTAGCACAACTGACCATCAAGTGTGGCAAATACCAAGGTGACGCACTGTCCCCGCTGCTGTTCTGCATAGGCTTGAACCCTCTCAGCTAATCACAAGGACTAGATACGAGTACAAGTTCAAGAGTGGAACTACCATCAGCCACCTCCTCTACATTGACGAGAAGTACGGCCAGATTGTAGTAAAGAGAGGGAGGATACCTAAGACCTATGGGGTGAAAGTACCAGGAAGCCACATAGCAGAAATACAGACCAACTACAAGTACTTTGGCATCCAACAGTCACAAGGGAACCATGGTCAGGAGGCAAGGAAGGCAGCAACATCCAAGTACCACCAAAGGATAAGGCAGATCTTGAAGAGCCAGTTCAATGGAAAGAACAAGATTTGCACCATCAACAAATATGTCATCGGATGCCCTGCCAGCATAGTGAGCTGGCTAATGGAGGACACAGACACTGCCTACATGAAGACATGGAAGCTACTCACAATGTACAGTGTGTTTGTGTGCAGGTAACTATTTTATGGTGCTTGTTCTATGTATTTTGGGCTGATGAATACTATAGCCGTTGCTGCCGCCCAAGAGTGATGGGAGTTTGAGCGCAGGGCTTTCTTCTGTGTGTTTATAATTATTGTTATTATTTATTGTTTTATATAGTGACATGAAATTCCGTAGCGCTGTACAATGTGTAATATACCCTAGAGGAACTTAGAATCCTGGCATGGAAAAAGTTGAAATACTTGCATCTGAAATACCCATGGGGTGTCTAGTTTAAAAAAAAAAGTATGGTTTGATTGGGTAAATTAAACTGGCTGGGTTTAAATATATCCCAAATAGGACATGGGGACAGGTTAACCAGTTTGTAAGATTCTAAATTAAAAATGCACATCTCCCAAATGTAGCCTTTTAGTCCCTAAACAACCAGGCAAACCTATGCCTGTACTGGAAGTACAATATGTATTAAAAAAACACACAAAAATGACTACATAAACTTTAACAAAGGCTGGTGGTAGAATTAGCATGTGCAAAGAGTTAAAATATAACCATTTGAAATACACTGGAATGTCTAGTTTTCATTCAGAAATATATGATTTGATTGGGGTAAATTTAATTGGATCTAAGGAAGAATAAAATAATATTAGTTGTGTGGGAACACTAAACAAAAGAAAATTATAGCTAAACACCAGCATGGCAAAAATGTTTAAACAATCACAAGGTTACAAAAAGAGAAAAAAACAGCTAACCTAACCTAAGGGGTTAAATGAATTTCACACAGCAGTTCCCCTTTTCTTGTTATTAAATAAATGACTATGCGACTTGGTCTTTCCTTATTCCGACCTGCTTATGGTTTAGGAGGTCATTGTCTGTGCTTTTACTGTCATTGACATAATCTGTAATGCTTAACTTTCAGTCCTTAGAAGACATTATGTAGTTTTATGATACTTCTATATATGCTTACTCAATGGGGCGGTTGTCCCTTGTAATCAGTCTACTTGCACTATGAAGGTTTATGTCTAGCCAGCACATAACACGTCCTTCACATGCAGTATGCTAGGACATAACATCATTAGCCATTAGCACAGAAAGAGGTGAGACAGTCCCTGATCCTAGCTCACTGGCAACACACAAGATACCTAAGAAGGCCCTCAGGGTGAGGTCACCGTGTATAATTTCCAGGTCCCGGAAGCAGTATTTTGGCAGGACCCTCACCCCACCCATTTCCCTCCCAACACACTAAAGATATAAATATTTTGAGGATAGCCACATCCATAAACATCATCAATCTTGACACAAATCTCAACAAACAGCATCAGTCTCCCTGAAAAGGCAGGGCCTTGGTTAGCCGAAGCCTGGTAGTTCTCAAATATGGATAAGGCTCTGCTTCAGCTTTTACTCCTCTCCTCCTACCCATCTGGATCACGGCCATGCACACATGAAATAACATGAAGCAGAGTCTAGACATAATACTTTATAATGTTATCCTTCTTGTGAATTTAGGAAAGGGGCAGAAGTTTTCTGGTTTTAAGATGTGTTACATATAGAGTAGTAATAACACAGCAGTGGATAAAACATTTCATTAACTTAATAACAAAATAACATCATAAACAACAAATATAAAATGTAGATATATTGAAATTAACTTATGTAACTATCTTGTCACAAGCCACCAGACAGTTCCCAGTAAAAGCGTCTTTGGGTCCCACAACTAATACTGATGTCAGTAGCAAAAATAACATAAAGAACTTGCTTGGATGTGCTGCTCTGTTCTTGTGCTCTACATACATCTACTCCAATATTACAGAATATACAGGCCAATATAGTATTTCTTAACACATGATACAGTCTTTGAATGAAATCTGGTTTATATCCTTTTTTACTTAAGGTTCTCCTTGGGCATCTGCTCCTTTATTTGTGGGCAGGAATCTTTCACTGCAACGTGCAGTCATCAGAAATAGTGTGATGCCCTGTTACACCATTAAAAAGACATTTAGTAAACTTTTACCAAACCAAATGTTTTGTTTGCCAGTGTTCTTGACATAATCACTATGGCATACAAGAAAAATAAATTGTATTAGACAAAAATTTTAAAATGATCCATTTTTATTGTAGGGATAACATTCTTCTTTAGGATAACAAATATCTATGTGTAAGCATTTAATAGTGATACACAGTGAAAGCAAGCCAATTAAACAACTATATATCAAAATGCTTTATAACAATAATGTTTAATAATTGTAAATAAAATAGCATTCTTTGGTAGTCTTGTGCATATATCTACCCATAATACAGATGTCTTTGTAGCTGATTAACAAATTTATTAATATTATGATAAACCAAAAAGGTTCAAACTATGTCACACTAAGTTGCTTGTCAGCAACTTGTATATTCAGTAAAGGGAACTCAGCTCCCAAATTGACTACAGTTAAAGTCAACTCAACTGCTTACTCACACTAAGCATATGTTTAACTAAACGGATTACTCATGCCTTCTTTAAATGATCTGTCCACTTAATAGTAGGCATAGTGCCATATTCTTTCTGTTTTACACATCCCTTGGTTTGCCTCTTTTGCTGACTCTTTGGTTGAATAGCTTGGTTTCAACTCATTTTCATTAGACTGAAAGTAAATTCATCTGAAGATGAAAACAGTGACTGCGGTAAGTTTCTAACCTTATTAATAGGAAACTACGCCCTTTAAAATGTAGTTTAAAGCCACAAACCAAAAAATAAGATGATACTTTAGAGCAATAGCAAGATATAGGTCTTGTATGTTTTGTATGTTTAATTAACCTATTGGAATGTAATGTCTTTCTAATTAAGTATTTAAGTATCCAAGATAGAGCCCAGTCCAGGTTTTATATTGCACAATCATAATGTATGTACTATAAATGTACATGCATACACAAAGTTTCTTACCTTAACATTCTAGCATTCTGGATTTATCACACACAATACGATTATGGCTTTTTGTAGTGCCAGACCTTGTATCAGCCATTTATTTGGTACAATTTTACTCTGCATTTCCATTAAATGAAATAAATGATCCTAAATATGCAACAGTATCTCCTTTGTTTTGGTCTTTTTTTCAAAAGATTGCAATATCACTACTAAGGGATTTAACAAAGTACAGGAGGGAAGTTTATTTCAAAAGAGGAGAAATATTAGAACAAGAGGTCATAATCTAAAAGTAGAGGGTCAGATGTAAGATGTAAGGAGGTTTTACATTACCGAGAAGATGGTAGATAAATGGAACAGCCTCCTATTAGAATGGTAGAGGCTGATATAATGATTGAATGTAAACATGCTTTAAACATGCTTTGAATGGGCATACATCTACTCTAATTGTAAGAAAAGATCAAGGACTGCGCAGAATAGAATGGCCAAAAGGTTCTTATCTGTATTTATATGTTTTTACATAGCAAGGATCTTCTAATGTTGCATTTGCAGTAAAAGGCAGTTGGCTTTTGCTGTAGATTTATATGCCTGTCATTTTTAATCTAACTAGACAAGTCTGTTTGTAGAGACAACATTGTGTAACATATAAAGTATAACTTTGCTTCTCAAAAATTCGCACTACATTTTAGAAAATAAACAAAATATTTCAAAGTCATTTGATCTTTAATCATTCCAGGTTGTAGTGAAGCAACATTTCTGTTCCCCTGCCTAAATAATCCCCGCCAAAGCAGTGCTCTCGTCCTGGGACTTACTTTAATATGGAAAAGCATCAGCATAAGTAAAAGGGTGGAATAACTGAACTTTGCAACTTAGATGCCAATGTCTTGTTACTTCTTCGTTCTTCCTTTTTGACTTTAATTCCACAAACAGGTACTTGAAATCTAATATATGGAATAAAATGTTACTTTCCAGAGGCCTGTCATCTAACTTTCTAATAAGCATAGCAATTGTAATATTTACTATTTTAGATATTTAGATCCAGGTCACACCAGGTAACTTCAAAAGCAATATGATATTATCTTTAAGTGATAATCCAACATTCATTGAATATTTATTACAAAGGCATGTGTAAATAGGTATATATATATATATATATATATATATATATATATATATATATATATATGCACCATGATATATAGAGCAGAATATGTGATATTTTATAAAATATTTCAGAATACTCTTCTCATTGGATTATTTTAATTTTAAATAGTTCACAAAATCCCTCCTCTTGATCTGAAATCCTGAACTCTTTAAGAGATTATCATCACAAAATGGAAAGCCTGGACAATAAAAATCTGTCTTGCCAGCAAGATAACAATTTACAACTACTGTATGTAAACTCCAGCTAATAATGGAAAGTTTTTTGTCTGTTATCGTGGCTTTAAACTTAATGAGCTAACTCCAACCTACTATCTTGTTCGCCCTGTATGTTACTATTAGCGTATTCACTTATTGTGATAACAGCACAGTTTTGCAGCTGCTATCTGTATAGTAGAAACAGTAGCTGACTGCATTGTTACAGGTGAAGAAGTAGTTTGCAGTCGTTGGATCTCATGTGTTACAGTTTAGTGCTTATGTTTCTCGGTTACCAGCATTGTCATAGGACAAGCAATGCGCCCTGCACAATAAGGTCCTTAGACAGAAGTGCCATATAGGGAAGTTCTGGAATATAATTACCAACATTCCTCTTCTCCTCGTGACAGAGAGACACATACTTGAGCATTTACAAGGGTGCACAATCTTAATTCCATTCCATCTCAGATAAAAAAATAAACTAATATTACAATATTCCCATTTTTGCTTTGCTTCCTAGAAAATGAAAATAAACCCAAATTTACACTTCCAGAATTAATTACATCTCTACCTCAGATCCATCATCACTGTCCTCCCAAAAGTCCTTAGTGATTTGTGTGGCTTCTTCATCTTCCTTTATACCCAACTCCATTTCATCATTTACATTTACTTGTTTCCAACTGGCATGCTCTTTTGTTTCTTGTAATTGTTTCTGTGATAGGGTGGGTTCTAAATAGCTATGGTCCACAGAAGTGCTCATTGTCATAGAGTTGTGAAGGTTGGTTGATGATTTGTTTTGTTCATTTAAGCCACAATTATTAAGTGTCCCTGTTTCTGGAGAATCACTGGAAAAGCTGATTTTGTTTAATATTTCACTCATGAGTGATGGACCAAAATCCATAATTAAGGACTCCATGGAATCTGGGTGCCAGAGACTGGTGGAAGGTTCCACAGTATCACTACAAAGGCTATGTTCGTTGGCATCAAAATAGTCAGCACTGGCAGAGTCGCCTTCGGTCATTTGATGACTTGTATCGTCTGGTGTCCCCTTTGAACAGGGCTGACGGGGTAGCGTGCAGAAGGCAGAGTTTAATCCTAAACAGAGGGAGCAGTTAGAAAAACAACACACAAAAAATATAAACTTACATACTAAACGTTCTCTACTCTACATTCTCTGAAATGGAATTGCTGTACTACACCATAACTTTTCCAATGGCTGCCCATGATCCAGTCCCCAATAATATTTTGTAATAATATAATAATATGTATATATTTTTTTAAAACAGATGTGTCTGTCCCCAAATATAGTTTAAGACTTCTAGGTTTTTCAAAAGTTACAGTTCTACCAAGTAACCAAGTAACAAAAAGTTTTTTGATCATAAAATACAGTGGTGTATACGGTATTGTAGGTTAGCATTGATTAAAAACTTGGTTTTATCTCACTTTGTTGCCCTTATTGTGAGTCATGTTTTGGATGACATTCGCTGACATTCAGTTTTTTTATTATTATTTTACCTATATACACAGTCTACACAAAGTAAAAATACAGTATTACATCAAGGGAGATGTGTTCAGCAAATCTACTGCACAGAAAATAGTTGGGGCAGTGGAAGGGGCAAATGCATATGATGCACATTTGACACACATATGACACACATATGGCACACAAATCTGGACCTTATTTTATAGTCTTGGAGCTATATCTTCATTAGCCCCCCCTAACAATGGCTCTGGTCTAACAGAAATGTAACACACAATTTGTGAAATATAAACTCAATGCCTAATCCTAAAACCAAATAATGAAATGGCTAATGTCTCACGCACAAACAACTGTCAAATAATACTGTGTCTGTGTACTGAATGCTACCATCTGTGTCATACCTGTGAAATTACCTGAAGGGCTTTGTGTCAAACTCTTCCAGTCTTCCTCATCTCTATCATCCCAGCTGCGGTTGGTAAGTAGTGGTAGAGATACAGCATTCTTAAGGATAGGGGAGACAGTGGGTGGTTGACAAATAGGAACGCCAATATCTGGCTGTCCCGAAGACACCCACCTAGTGTGGCGCAAATTTTTGGTTAAATGACCCCAGCGGCTGTGCTTGTGTTTCACCTGAAATTTGTTGAGAAAGGATGCATCCCCAAAGACTTCTCCTTTCCTGCCAACGTGAACAGTGTGGCGAAAGTCGCCCAGGGGGGGGCTGATCATGTCCGCAGTCAGTTCCACTCTGCGTTCTCTTTTTGAGCGAGAAACTATACTTTTTATGACTGGCAAGCTTCCCAGATTCATTGTGCCAAGTTTCTAAAAAATAATCCTAAAGGAAAATATAGGAGACTGATGGCATGAAGTTCTCTTATTATTCTATTATTTTCTTCCACGTCCAGCTATGGGTCCTTTTGTCTTGTTAATTTTTCCAGTGGTCAGTCAGGGTATAAAGCTTCTTTCTTGCTGACTAATGAACGCTGTGACATCTGTGAAGTAAAAGGCACTGATGAATATTATATTATATATATATATATATATACACACAGTATACTGTTGTTTAAAAAATCATATGGATCTGGATGAAATACTGAATGAATTTGTTAGCGGGAAATACAATGAAAATAGCCTGTGTGAAATACTCTAGTATTTTTGTGAGTGCTATAAAGCCTACAGTTCCCATATACAAATTTGAAAAATCAATATAGCTTATCTAATTTGATATATAAATATATAATAGACCATGGGAATTTGTCACACTGGGTGGGGTTTAATCAGGGAGCACATGTTGCACTTTGTTCCCTTCCCCCTCAGTATTTAAGTTCTCATGGGGACAAGTGTCTTCTGCTTGACCTCACCCCTCCATCTCCCTTTGCTCTGATGTGCCCCCTCAAGCTCCCTTTAGTGACCCTTTCTGCCCAACAGCTATTGATCTGGCCTACTTCCTCCTCTGCCATTTTGCTCTGAAGCTACCCCCTCAAGCTCTCCTATACCTTACCCATTCACACCCTCCCTGCCCCCTCACACTCCCCTCTGCTCTAACGACCCCCTCACACCCCATTCTATAGTTAGGGGGGTTGTTGAAGAGGAAGTGAGAGAGAGAGAGAGAGAGAGAGAGAGAGAAGAAGTGAAGAAAGGGGTGGGATGATCTAGGGAAATCTAAGTGGGGAGAAAGAGAGAAAAGGGAGAGGGAGATACAAACTGGTGGGGGAGAGAGAGGTTTTTGGCTATGTCAATGATGGACACATACACTAGTCTTTTAATATTTTCCTGTGAATACCAAGGGTAGATAAAAATCCTAGGCATGTAAGTTTTTCCCAAATTCAAGACAAGTATATAAATATATGTAGATAAACAGATGGTTGGGGCGCAGGTATATATAGGGGAAGAAAACAAATATATATAGTGTAAAACGTAAAAATGTGAAAATAATATGTGAAGATGTGAATGCACTCACAGACAGATGGAATGCTTCAGGCCTTTCAAGTGGTTTTAAAAGTAGATGCTTTAATAAATCTTCATATGAAATCTAAAAAATAAAACTGGACATGGTGCAATATCTTCATAAAATACTTATAGATATTTAGAATTGCACTCACAATTGTCCGTATGTATAAGCGAGTAACAGTCCACCGGGAAGGAGAAAAGGGTCCCGTGTAGTTCTTCTAGATAGTAGTTAAATCCACCGTGGGGTCCTTCTGACGCGTTCCATCTGTCTGTGAGTGCATTCACATCTTCACATATTATTTTCACATTTTTACGTTTTACACTATATATATTTGTTTTCTTCCCCTATATATACCTGCGCCCCAACCATCTGTTTATCTGCATATTCGCACTTTGAGGAAGAGTGCCTTTTTGGGCTGCTGCGGTAAACTGGGAAGTACATCACTTTTTACCTTTTATAATTTATAGAATTTTGTACACGTGATATAGCACATATATTCTTTGTATAAATATATGTTAAGGTTTTTTATTTTCGTTATTCTTAATGATAGTGTATGCAGTGTTTCAATAGAAAGTCTACATGTCCTGAAAAATACATAGTTTGGGTAAGTATTCTAAATGAGAGAAAGATTACTATTGGAAAAAAGGCAGCCTTCACCCTTAAGGGGTTAAAATGGTGGATGCCCTGCTTTGGTTTGTTAATTACTTATGTGCTTTTGCATTCCTTCTGTATCAATGGCTTGAATCACCGCAGCTCTGGAGCTGCGCCTACCTGCCTAATGTAAGTATTTTTTTGGCTTTTAAATATTTGAAATAATGCATACTTGTACTTTTATAATGAAATGAGAAAAAATACAATATGTGTATTGAATACTCCCAATTAGTAAACCATAACCCTTCCTCAAAGTCTGCGCCTTCCCAGATCTGTTAACTCACCTCACAGGTTTATTCTGTTATCTGTTTTAGAGTAAACACAGAATTATCTCACCAAATTCCACATGTACTGCTGCACAGAACCTTGACCTCTGAAAACCATGGCCAGTACTACATTGTGGTTAGGTTACCAATTAATCATCATATCCACCAACAGACACTAAACTGTAACTTTGTAAATTATTGCAGAAAAGCTTATTTACTATTTGTTTATGACAAGACTTTAGGGCCATACCTAATTACTGGGTATCAAGTTGGATAACACTGGAATGAATTATAAAAAAGCAGACAGAAGGACTGATAGGATGGGCTACTGCTATTAGTGACATGAAATGTACCTGTTAATGGCTGTCATAGGTATTCTAATGTATGAACTTGGTTATAATACATCTCTTTTACAAACAAAACTTGTCTGGAAATGGAGACATTCTTAATTATGTCACTTGTATGCATAATTAGTGAATCTAATTATGATGTACCAGTAACAAAAAACCCACTAATTGGGATGCTCAGATAATATTAGTCTCCAGACTCTGCTACACTGAGGATAGCCAGAGGCTTGATCCAATCCTGGATGTTTTCATGCAAGATTATGATATATATATATAAATAAACCAAGCAACAGAGGTGAGATGCTAGAAAGAAGGCTTCGGGCAAAGTAAAGGGAGTTAGAGGGCCAGGGAGTTAGGCAAGGAGTGAATATATGTACATGTTAGTATGTATCTTAGAGTGGCTGTCTAATTGTGTATATGTTAACACGAGCGTGGATGTTTAAGTGTGTGTTAGAGGGAGAGTAAGCATGATGAGTGTTTATATGTGAGCATGTATGTGTTAGTGTGGGTATGTATATGTAATTGCGTGTTAGAGGGAGTGTGTAAGAATGAATGTGTATGTGTTAGTGTGTGTTAGAGGGAGTGTGTTAGAATGAATGTGTATGTGTTAGTGTGTGTTAGCATGAGTATGTATCTATAAGTGTGTGTTAGAGGGAGTATGTTAGTGTGAGTATGTGTGCAGCACAAGTGTGTATGTGTGCTAGTATGAGTGTGTGTGTGGGCTTGTGTGAGTATGTGTAAATATGTTGGCGAGTGCCTATGTTAGTTATTGAGGTGGGTGGCCAATGGGGCCACTTGGCTTTATTTTTCCCCAGGGCCAGAAGGTTGTAAGACCTCCCTACCAACCAAATAATTGGTGCGGGAAGGCCAGCATCCAATTACATGCATTTGAATATATTTTAATCCACATTTCACCAACATTTGTTTCGTTACTAAGATATTTTCTTATACATTATTGCCATTTCCCCCTGAAAAGCGCTTTTGTATTTAGCATGATAAATCTGTCAGATTGATACCCCCTGGAAACAGAAGATGTTGATAAATGCTCCTCATTACGGCTCATTTATTAAGTGCTGTTGGGACATGGTCAAAATAACAGATCCCTGGTATGGCTGTTTTGTGACTTATCTGCTTTTATCAGTATTGGCATACAGTCCGTGGAAGAATGTTCCTGTATTGACGCCACCACCTCCTTCATGCTATTGTCTCTTTGTCTCTTAAGCCTTCATTAAATGGGGGAAGTTTACATTGCCTTTCCTGTAAACCTTTTTCCCCATGAAATTCTTTAGACCATACATACAGATTTCCTTCCTTTAAATCTTGAGTCATTACCATACCTGTCATCTCAGTCACTAACAGACTCGCTTACACATTTTGTGGCAGTCTCACTAATATTGAGGGCTCATGTTTAGCCCACTAAATGGTATGGTTACTTACTGGAAGGCATGCTTTCATTAGAAGGCCACTTAATGTTCTCATACAACATAAGACTGGTAAAATGTGCTCTGGTTTGCAAGGGATTTTGCTGTTTAACTCCTTAAGGACCAAGGCTGATTTACAAATTGTACTTGTTTTTTTACAACAATTTGAAACCATATATATATAAGGCATTTTGCCTGAACAAAAATACATTTAAAAATACCCTGATTTGGAAAATATAATATATGGCTAGGACTTTCATCTATTTTGGGATCAAATTTGGAATGCTGGGACTGATATAGTGGTCACAGATCCAAAACCACACCATGAAACTATATGTTACCAGTAAGAGGACAACCCAGGGTATATCACTAGGACTATTTGACACTTTTCAGTCAGTCAATTACGTGGTGATTTTATTTTTGGGTGTTTTTTACACATCCATTGTAATGTGGCTTTAGAATTCTTGCGCAGAATATTAACAACTGCTGGGAAAAGTGCAAGGCCAAAGCTGGAACGTGCATTTCACTTCTCAAACTTTTTGGGGCCATGACTTATTTGGTACAGTTTAATAGCCTCCAATTCGATTAGCTCCCAGGGTGAAAACTGACACTTTTCATGCATTTCATCACTAATCTTTCCAAATCTGTGTGGCAACATTGTGTTTTTGCTGTTTTCACACATACTTTGTATGTTTAGTTGTACCTCAGTTCAAATTACCCCCCATAAAACAATGTTATCTTTTCTTTCTCGAAAAAAGTAGTGAACCTAGAGTAGTGTATCTTTTTGTATACTTTATTACTATTTGTTTTAGCAAAGTGAGGAGTGTTTAGGGGGATCAGAAAGGAATTTTTAGATTTTATTTAGGAGGAGATATATATTTAGAAGACTAATAATGTGTAAGCGTGTGTTACAGGGCATGTGTGTTAGCATAAGTATGTATGTGTGAGAGTGAGTGTACATTAGTTTTAAGAGTGTGTGCAACTATATGTGCAAGCGCCTATGTTAGTTACCCAGAGGTAAGGGGCCAATTGGTTTTACCTGTCCCCTGGAGCAGAGGATGCCAGCCTGCCACTATGACAGATCAAACTAGTTGTAGAAAATAATCACAGGACCAGTTAGTACACAGAGCAACCCTGTGAACAGTGAATAGAAGGATATAGGAAACTTCGAGAAGTCACTGTGGAGAAGTCTGCATGCAAAAATGTGATATTGAGACTATCGAGGTACTAATTTATTCTTCTTTGTAATGTCGAAATTATGTATAAGTCATGTCTAAATGTTCCACATTCAAGAGACAGAGATTAACATCAGAGAGGACTGCTTAACCTGCCCACCATTATATTTAATGCTTGAAAGCAATGCTCAACTTGGTGTTCAGCAGGTGTATTTGGATAGGCCCTGCTCAGATTATGTAATTCTAGGCCCAGCTTGCCCCTCTAATTATATTTCTGTATTCTACCACATGTACAGACTGTCATCCTTTGAGCTATAACATTTCTATGGATGGCAAAATACAAGTAGATGACGTTACACACTGCCCCATATGCAGAAAACTGTGATGCACTGTGCATTTTGACACAAGCATTAACTTTTTCAACAATTTGAGCTAAAGTAGCTGGTTCTGATAGAAAAGTGTTAAAACCCACAGTGCATCACAGTTTTTTGCATATGGGGCAGCGTATGACCAGTACCCATGCTGACCCCTGTCCACTGCCAAAAACACGTGCAATGAACTGGACCATGGAGCAATAGAAGAAGGTGGCCTGGTCTGATGTATCAAGTTTTCTTTTATGACATGTGGGTGGCAGGGTGCCTGTGCTTCGCTTATCTGGAGAACTTCGCTTATCTGGAGCACCAGGATGCATCCATGGAGGCCCCACCTCGCAAATTAAAGGATCTGCTGCTAACATCTTGGTGCCAGATACCACAGCACACCTTCAAAGGCCAGCCTTCACCCCTCAAGTGGATCAAAGAGCCCTGGCCGCCCATGACCCTGTCGCCAGTTTACCACTTTTCCTTCCTTTCACCACTTTTTATAGGTGCTGACCTCTGCAAATCTGGAACACCCCACAAGAGCTGCCGTTTTGGAGATGCTTTGACCCAGTCGTGTTGCCATCACAATTTGGCCCTTATCAAAGTCACTCAAATCCTTACGTTTGCCCATTTTTCCTGCTTGTAACACATCAACTTTGAGGATGAAATGTTCACTTGCTGCCTAATATATCCCACCCACAGACAGGTGCCATGATAACAAGATTATCAGTGTTATTCATTTCACTTGTCGGAGGTCATAATGTTATGGCTGATCAGTGTATGCCACCCTGTAGAAAAATATTTTCTATCCTTCACACACACTTTCTTTCAAACCTCAGTCTCTTCTTTCATCAGTCTGTGGTACTGGGCTCAAGCATTATGGAAGCTTTTCTTTGACCACCAAACTTATTGTTTGTAATCACTTAAGATATAAAAGTAGCATGTCTGTCATTTATTTCTAATATCCAAGGAACACCCTGCATATGGTAGATAAAAAAAATTCTGGTGCGCACCGAACATTGCTCTCATCTTTCCCTCTCGCTTTACAATTTAATAGCAGTTGTGATCTTGAGGCTAAGCTAAATTTGGTATAATCAGCAGTTTCTTTTACTTCTTTGGCTCAGTTCAGAACATCCTCCCTTAATTTCCAAATGAAAACAAGGCAAGCTGAAGGAAAAAGAAGTGAGGTTTAAGGATTGTTTAAAAGGATAAAAACTCTTGAGAAAGCGAGAGTCATTTATAAATAAAAAGTGATGTAAACAAAAGGCAAACAATAGAGAGGAAAGAGCACAGGCAGGATGCAGGGACTGGGGGAAAATACCAAAGCAACATGACTTCTAAGATTGGATTGAGAGGGAGTGAAGACATAAAATAGAAGCACAAAGTGGTCCATTCATTTGCTGCAATGATTTTCAAGTGGTATGTAGCTATTCATGTAGCTAATGGAAATTTGTTTTGTGTAAATATCCATATGCTGTAGGTTTATATGGAAAATGCACACTTCATGAGCATGCTTGTTGAATTGACACATCTATGGTAATTTTTATGGACTACTATATAATCTGAATTCTGAAAGGAACAAAGAGCGATTAAAAAAAAGTTTAATTTTAATGTAATTTTTGGAAGGCAATAAATCCAACAAACAAAAAGGCAGCGTGGATGAATTTCACAAAGTTCTGGTCACAGAGGACGTTCTGCCTTCTTTAAGTAAACAGATTTGCCATGTTGAAAAGTACTTTGCAAATTAATAATAAACAGTAAAACAAATTTAGCTGCTATTTTTAGCAGGACAGATAAGAGTCCTGTTTCAGCAAAATGTAAATGTAAGGGAGAAAATAGAGTAAAATCTATCTCACATAACAACTGTTGACTGCTCAACTGTTGCAACTCTCAGCATGCTCAGACAAGTTTTAATTTGAGTCAAACACCAAATACAAAGACACTCTTGCCAACAGGTGAGCTGCTTAAAATAAAATGAAATATTGCTATGTATGCTACTACTTAGATTCCACATTTGGGGTTTTGTAGTCTAGATTTTCAAAGCCAGTAATTTAACCATTAAAAGCCTGAGAAACAATTCCAAAATGGCTACAACTGTAGATACCCCTGAATGTGGCTCAAGTGAAAAATGTAATTGTGAGAAATGTTGGTGTGAAAAAGTTGACATTTAATGTGGGCTAGAAAGATTAGAAATACGTGTTTCAAACTAATACTTTAAAACCAACCAGCCATATGAATATTTGGAATGCAATTCCATGTGTGGAGGGGTGAACTACACACAAGAGATAATGGCACATAGATCAAACTGGAATATGGATCAAGGTGGGTGGGGGGCATTTATATGTCTCTTTGAGATGTAACGGAACACCTGATAAAGATTTACAACTATTCTATCATCTGGCTGTGTCTGTACATCTCATTTTACTTTACTATTGTCTGGCATCTTCAGTTTACCTTTTCCAGATTTCACAATATATTTTCCATATGTTTATCTTCCAATAGGATCTCTAATACAAGTTTCAAGTATTTAATTATTACACATTAATTACAAGCACCACACAAGCTAATAACCAAAAAATTGACAAAGTACTGCACACAAATATGGACCATTTGGGCCAACTGCTTTTGGCTACAAAGTTCAAGACATTTCGCATTGATATGTTTACTGTAGCAGTTTCTGTTTTACAGCTTCTAAAGTGACTGAAACTTTACATGCATTAGCAAATGTGCAGAATAGAAATTATATTAAAAAAATATGGACAGCTGTTCTGCATTTCTGCTCTCTAATGTAAGTTATCAACCACAGTACCGGGGGTGATGACCGTCCTACAAGGATAGTACTAGAATACTTGGAATCTTCACTTTTAATAACACTTTTATTAGCAGAAATGCAGTACATTGTCCTTATTTCTGTAATATAATTTCTGTTCTAAACATTAGTTAAATTTTCGAAACTTTCGGTCACTTTAGTGTAGATGCTGTAAAACAGGAACAGACACATCCTTCATATTAATTTGTTATTAATACCATTTCGTAGAGTTCTGGGAAATACGCTTAACTTACCCCCTCTCTATGATTTGCTCCCTGCTTCTGTGTTCTGCTTTGACAGACAAGTCAGTTAAATAGAGAACGGTTTTCCTTGTAGGTCCCGTGCAAATCCAGCTGGATGCATAAGGATTTGTGAAAGTGTTGTAGAAGTGGGTAGTGAAAGAGGGCTGGCAGACTGAAGAGGGAGGGGGAATGATATGGGACAGGGAGCGGGGGCCTAGAAAGTAATGTAATCAGGGGAAATGGGTGGTAGGAATTTTTTTTTTTTTTAGAAAAAATTTAGAAGGGGAAAGAGAGAAAACCAGAGAATGAAGGTTAATCATTACAGGAGGCAAAGGCAGAAGTAAATAATGACATAAGAGTAAACTACATAAAGTATAAATATAATGGAAAGAAATACTGGATGCCAAGATGTTGGGAAATAAAGGATTATGGTATTTTTCTTGTACATAATATATCGTTACTATATTACTATATATGGGAAAACAAAGTGTGACGTCATCAGTGCCCTGACTTTGATTTATTTTCTTTTATAGGCTTAAAATGTGATGTTTTAAGAGAAATTATTCTCAGAGTGATTCCATTTTAACTAGGTCTCTTCGAAAAATCAGTAACATTTAATAGCTTTGTTTTGGTTATAGGGTTACATTGAAATTTGGAAACACACATTCATGTAACATCATTTGACCTGCATGGTCTATTGATCTGTTGGGTTCTGTAGCACATTGTACATTGCCTCTTGTGGCAATAAACTCTGTTGCATTGATTATTTTAATTAAATGGGGATTCACTTCCATAATCAACTCTCTAATGCCATGCAATGTTAATTTTAACAAATGACTGCATTATTAACTTGACCCTGAAGGTGCATTTATCCAAATTAATGTAAACACAATGATATATACTATATGTCTTCGTAGTACTGGAGTTACAGTACACTGGACATTACAGTCCACAAAAAGCCTCATATCTGGTTGCTGGTCTAGAGATCTGCTTTGGGCATTAAAATACTGGTGCAGGGAGGGTTGAGACACAAACCTTTCTTGCAAGCACCAAACAGTGGGCCAAAGATCTCTAAATTTCTCTGCCATGTATCCTGATGGGAAAAAGGGGGGTAATGACTATTCAAAAGAAAGATGCAGATGTAGAGAAACCAATCTCCTCAGAAGGTATGCTCCCATTTGCTTCCGTGTGGGATTGCTTTCTTGATACTGATTGGCTTCTTCAATCTAGAATCTTTCCTCTTCATGACTGTACCGTCAATGTTAATCAATTAATATGAGCATTTATATAAATCATGGCTATGAAGCTCAATAGACTGCATAACACATGAAGAAACTATTTGCTTTGTTGTATGTACATCAAAAAACTATGTCTGATTGCACAATCCTCAAATTCTAAGTATGTACCATGGTGTGCATTTTGATATCCTGAACCACTAAAGAATATGACATTTGAGCAGATTATACAGATATTCATACCGGGGAACTCTTCGGCCCTCTCCGGACCACTGCACATAATCTTCAGGTCGCGGGAGGAGTGTTTAGGCACCCCCAATCTTGTGCTTATTTCCCCCTCCTACCGCTTACAAATTTAATGCATTTGGGACTAGCCCCATCTGCCTGGAGACAGACCCACCCACTAATGTGAATGGATTTGCCCACCCTAAGAGGGTAGCCCAGGTATGCAGATATTCTTTTATCTCTTACAGGTCAATCATGTAGAGCTAAAGCAGTATTGTGCAGGTTTGTAACGTTAAGGGCCAGAAACCATATAATTTGAGAGAGCAGCCTATGGGAACTATGTGCAGGCTTATTTCAGGCAAGCTAGGGCATACAAAAACGTGCCACAACCACCTAGACATCAATGATTTAAAAATGAATGCAAACATTTTATGTGCCCATTTTTACACGTGTACATAATGCTTGCTGTTTGCACTGTGGATCTATGCAAACCCATGGAAATTATATAAAACAAAAACAAAATAAGAAACTTTTCTGACAAGTTTGAACAGCCTTAACATAGCTAGCTGGGAAAGGCCTTGAATAGTTGGTAGGAAAAAAAAACAGCATGTTGTTCCTGCACAACTCAAAGTTCAGAGGAATGAATAATGGAGGCAAGAGAGCTGGGATGAAGCCAAGCCTGGTTGAAAAAATCATTAAACTATGTATCAAGGAATTTAGAGAACTTTAGTTTTAGATAAGTTCATTTTGTTTGGCACAAAACCAAAAATACATATGTCGGTTATGTGTTTCTCCCAAAAGCCCTCCTTAAACTGACCATAGCAAGCTGCTATACTGTTTTATAAAAAGCTGGTACTTTATGTCAGGAAATCACCATCATACATACAATAACAACCATAATGGTTACTAATTGGTGCCTGCATTTATTACTTATTTTATATAAATATTAGACATGTGCAAATTCACGTTTATCTTATCTTTTTTTTATAATATCTTACACTTTTTTTCTTCTCTCTTCAGTCTGCTATCTTATATTTTTATCCGCATCTTCGCAGACATAACCTGCAAGGAACTTATGGCAAAATGGCGGCACTTGCAGTGAAGTCCTCTCCCTGATACTCCAATCAGGGAAGGAGTCCTCACTAAAAGCATCGTCATTTTGCCAGGGCTGGTGCAAGGATTTGTGTCACCTTAGACAAAAATGTATTCTGCGCCCCTTGGCTCTGCCCCTTGGGGTGGAGACATATGAGGACATCATACACTTAACCCCCCCGTGCGATGATGGCACCTACATTACATAGGACTTGCACAGAACCCAGATTATACACATAGGAAATGTGCCAGCACCAAGATTACATCCACAGAACTGCCCAGCACCCATAGGACTGTCCCAGTATCCAGATTGTGCACATAGGACTTGTCCCAGCACCCAGATCTCTTCCCATTTCTCTTTATCTCTCCCTTTTTCTCCCTCTCTCCTCTGTTTATTTCTCCCCCTCATTCTCTTTACCTCACCCTTTTTTCCCTATTTCTCACCTTTTGGTTTTTGTCTTCTCTTTCTGTTTATCTCTCCATCTCATTCTCTTTATTTGTTCTCCTCTTTTGCTCTCATGTCTCCTCACATCTCCTTCTTCCCATGTCTCATTATCTAATATTTATTTTTCTCTTTATCTACCTTCTCTTCTATCTTCTTTCACTTTATCTCTCCCCTTTGTCTATATCTCACCTCTTATTTATTATCTCTCTCCTTTCGTGTTTACTCAACTTTTCTCGATCTGTAATTCTCTCCCTTTCTTTCTCTATATTTCCCCATATTCTTACTATCTCTCTACTTCCTCATTATTTATCTCTCCCCTTTCTCCCCATCATTTGCTAAGGTCCTGTGGTGGGAGCGTGAGGCATCTTTCTCACTGCTCTGTTGTGGTGAGATGCTGTGCCAGGGTGGATCTGTAGCCTAACCTCAAGAGGGTCACTCACACCAACATACAACCAGACGCATACATCCAGACACTCGCACTAACGCACGCACACAGACACTCACACCAACACAACTAGACACTCAACACTAACATACATGCACATACACAACCAGACACAAACATACCCAGAAAATCAAACCAACACAACCAAACACCTTATGATTCAATTACTTGTAGAACCACTTTAAGCAGCAATAACTTGAAGTACTTGCTCGAATATAAGACAAGGTTTTTTTCAGAGCAAATGTTTTGAAAAATACTCTTCGTCTTATAATCATAACATAGTTTTTATTACATATGAAAAAATAGTTTGCATATGAATTAATATTTACTAAGAAATTTTCTAATAGGGTAGTCTTATATTCAGCCTATATCTTTTTTTTTTCAAAATTAATATTAAAATTTTGGGGGGTCATCTTATAATCAAGCAAATAGGGCAGTGATGGCGAACGCGTGGCACGCGTGCCGCTGTTGGCACGCCGAGCCGTCTCTGTGGGCACGCCGTGACTACACTGTAGTCACGGCATGCCCAAAGAACGGCTCCGCGCCAGGGGGCGCCGCCGCGGGGTCCGACGCCGCTCCATCACGGGGTTGCCAACTTGCGGCCCCGGCACCCCTCCAGAGACGGACAGTAATGTCGCCGCTGGAGGAACAGGCTCGCAAGGGAGCGGTATCGAGGTCTTTAACAGATCTCCGGCTCCCTTCAGTGATTTTAAGCCGGTTCAATCGGTTTGGTGGATATGTGTGGATTGGTGTATATGTGTGGATGGTGTATATGTGTGGTTTGGTGTATATGTGTGGATTGGTGTATATGTGTGGCTTGGTATATATGTGTGGCTTGTATATGTGTGGTTTGGTGTATATGTGTGGATTGGTGTATATGTTGTGTTTTTGTATATGTGTGGGTTGGTATATATGTGTGGTTTGGTGTATATGTGGTGGAATTGGTATATATGTGTGGTTTGGTGTATATGTGTGGATTAGTATATATGTGTGGATTGGTGTCCTGGGTCCTACTGCCTTTCCTAAAATAATCTCTTTCTATTAATGTTTATTAAACAAAGTTATATTGATGCATACTGTTGTGTATAGTCATTTTGTCCTCTCCATGTTTAATATGCAGTGTTGGCACTTTGAGGTCTGCAACTTGTTTTGATGCACAAAAATGGGCACTCAGGCCCAAAAACGTTCGCCATCACTGAAATAGGGTAATCATTTTCTGTATGACTTATGAGTCTCTCACATTGTTCTAGAGGAATTTTGGCCATCTCTTCCTTCCACGTTGTTTGAGTTTCACGGTTGCCTGCACTTGTTTATGCACAGCTGTGTTAAGGTATTTCCACAACATTTGAATCTGGTCGAGTTTTGGACTTTGGGCCATTGTGACATTGATTCCTTCCTTTTTCAGCCATTCTGTTGTAGATCTGCTGGTGTGCCAGGGATTATTGTCCTGTTGCATTACCCAATTTTGGGCAAGCTTGAGCTGTCGGACAGATGGCCTCCGATTTGACCCTATGGGCCCTGACCTTGGAAGGTGTTCTGTTTTTGTTAATCAGAGACTCTAAAGACTGTGGACACAGATTTGGGGTACCTGTATTTTTGGAGGGGTTTTATGTGTGGATAGAGACCTCTATGACCAGTATTTGCACCAAGATCTGATATCCAGACGGTTTTGGCCAGACGCCTGTGTTTTCCATCTTCCTCACTGACTACAATAGCAACCCCAGTCTTGTTGTTTGTTGAGATGCAAACCTAAGCTGCGCTGCGATGTTCTTTTTAAAGAGAAGAGATTTTCTCCTGGCAACCCTTCCAAACAAACTATGCTACCAGTCTTTTTCTAATTGTGCTGTCATGAACTTTAACATTTAAAATGCTAACAGAGGCCTGTAGAGTCTGAGAGTCTTGTTTTTTTGCAATTTCTCTGAGCGTTGCAGGGTCTGACCTTGGGGTGAATTTGCTGGCATGTCTGCTCCTGGGAAGATTGGTCTTGAATGTTTTCCACTTTTGAATAATCTTTCTCACTGTAGAATAGACGTGCAAATGGGCCACATTTTTCGTCCCAGTCATTTTTGGGCAACAAATTTTGCTCCTTGCCCATTCACTCACTCTCTCACACTCTCATTCATTCTCTCACACCCACCAAATGCTTCTCTGCCAACTGCTTCCACATCTTCTTTCTTCATCCGCTTCTCCGCAGACATAACCCAACTTTTGGCAAAATGGCTGCGCTGCAGTGAATCAGTAGAACGTTGGCCACTTTTACGCGCCATGCCCCTCAGCACTGAGTGGCCCCGCTCTGTGACTTTATGTGGTCTTCTGCTTCATGGCTTAGTTGTTGCTGTTCCTAAATGCTTCCACTTACCAATAATACCACTTACATTTGACTGCCGAGTATCTAGCAGATTAAATTTTTGAAAAGGTGGCGTCCTATCACAGAACCATGCTTGGATTCACTGAGCTCTTCAGAACGACCCATTTTTCACAAATGTTTGTAAATGGAGACTTCATGGCTAGGTGGATCTAATTGAAACACTTGAATTCAATAATTAGGAGGTGTGTCCCAATACTTTTGTCCATAAAGTCTATATAACTATATTTATATATTTAAGTGCTTACTGGGCCTGCATTGTACATTGACCCATGATGGCCCATTTTGGTAGCTAATATATATATTTTTTAATTGAGGTGGAGGGGTGCCAAAGAGTACTCTAAGTAGCCATTCCCCAGTGGTGCCGGCAGGAGGGGGGGTCAGAGGGGGACATGGCCCCTACATCATGCTGTGCCCCCCCAATTGAAACGCCGGTTTTTGTTTTTTTGGCAGCCCAGAGGAAGCGCTAGACGCGGAGGTGAGGGGTAACATGAGGTCGCTCAAGTTTTCAGCAACCGCTCGGCGCCCCTCACTCTCCTCCGCGGGGCTTCTGTCTTCAGTGTCTTCGTCGCAGTGCTGGTGTTTCATGCTGAGTGATGGAATATGACATCATATTCCGACGCTCAGCAGTAAAGCAGCGCGCACCACGACGAAGATGCTGAAGACAGAAGCCTTGTGCTCCCACCACAGTACATCTGAAGGTAAGTGAACTACAAGGGGGGGAGAGGGTAGATAGTAAGAAGAAGGGGGAGAGGCGGTAGATAGTAAGAAGGAGGGGGAGAGGGAGGTAGATAGTAAGAAGGAGGGAAGAGGGGGGTAGATAGTAAGAAAGAGAGGGAGAGGGGTAGATAGTGAGAAGGGGGAGAGAGGGTAGATAGCGAGAAGGGGGAGAGAGGGTAGATAGCGAGAAAAGAGTGTAATACGAATATTGAAATAAAGTCAGAGTCAGAATTAGTGAGAGAATGAACAAATTAATGCGTGTATAAATTGTGTAAATGAGTTAGAGAATAAATGAATTAATGTGTGAAAGAATTGTGTGAATGAGTGAAAGAATTAATCATTTTCTGAGAATGTGTAACTAAATTGTTTGAAAGAGTGAGAGAATTAATGATTGTGTAAATTAGTGAGTGACTGTAAAAGTGTCTGTGTGTATTATAGATGTAATAATAATTGAGTTTTGGAAAGGCAAAGATGGCACGGGCAGGGTGTTTATGACATAAAAGGTGACACTGGCAGCATGTTTATGGGACAAAGATGGCACAGAGTGGGCTGTTTGGGGACAAATATGTCATATGCTGGGATGTTTGGGGGCAAAGATTGCAAATCCTATGTGTGTTATCTGTGTGCTGGTCAGGTTCTATGTGGGCAGTGTGGATGCCAGGATTGGCTTTGGGGTGTGCAACCTGTGATCTATGCCTGAAATTTAGGGAGTTTTATCTATACCTTTTAATGTGGAGACTTCATGTGATTTCCAGTTGATCTATAACTGCAATGCTGGGTTTGTGTGTTCTGTTGATCTATACCTACTATGCTATGTTTCCATACATTATTTGTGTATACCTGCAAATACAGAGTTTTAGTCTTATTCAGTTGATCTATACATGCACGTGCTGTTGACATGTGTTTATTTGATCTATACCTGAACTGCAGGGACTAAGTAAATGAGAGAAATGGCTCAGTGAATGAGGGCCAAAGGGACTTTGGGGATGAGTACAGGGGAGAGGACCTCTCAATGTCACAGTAGAGTCAGGAGGAGGGAAGACTGCAGTATGGGAAATATCTTTTTTTTTTTGGCGATAGCAGAGGGAGTGCTTGCATGCTAGGGCACGTGGAGCAGGGCCAAAAGAAATAGCTTCCTGGGGTCCAATTTTTTTCCATATCAAATATATTGGCAACAGGGTCATTATATTGGCAACAGGGTCTATATATATATATATATATTTATATATATATTGGCAGCAACTGCCAATATTAATATATATTGGCAGTAGGGTCTAATATTAAAGAATGAAAACTAACTGCCGGTTCAGCTGCTAATTTTAAATCATATTTCAATCACGATCTTTACTTCAAAGAGATAAGTACATATTATGTAGTTAAAAATGCCTGTCTAATACATATCTAACGCATATATATATTGTCAGGTACCTACCGTTAACCCCCGCCGTCCGTGTGTGTCCGGGACCTCGCTGGACGCCGGCTTGTTCGTCCCTGTCTCCCAGCGGGGACCTTGCTGGACTCCGCATATCCACAGAGCATAGGCCGCATCCCCATCCTTTGTTATGGCGCATACTGTGTAGGGCGGACACCAGAATGAGAGTGACGGCGGGGAGGCTGATGCCATCTACTTTTTTTTCAGATCAAAGATGTCAGCAGTTGTTTCCAGGAGCTGCTGTATTTGGGGTGACTTTTCTGCCATCCTTTTGGACTGTTATTTTGCAAGTCCAAGGGAAAATTAGCTATAAAATAAATACTACATAATGTTTCTCAGTGCTCAGTTCCAAACAATCTTGAGATTTTTGTTAAGGCCCTTTAAACTTTATTCCTCCTACCTATCCTCTCAATATCAGTAATTTATCTCTAAGCCTCTCTTCTCCTTTATTTCTTGTATCTCTTCATACATTTACTCTTTCCCATGCCAAGTCATACCATTGCCTTAAAAGTCAGTGCCCCTTCAAGTACTACAAACTTTTGAACGGATTGCCTCTATACACTTTCTTTTCATTAGGATGATTTATATCTTCCCTCTAAAACCCTTGTTGCATCATTATTTTTGTAGCCCTACATTTAGAAAAAGTCTTAAAGGGTTAAGTAGACTTGGCATTTTTCCTCAAATTCTCTTCCCCTTTTCCCCTGCAATTTTCCCATGTCACACAAACTCCACGCTCCTTCGGTTCCCAGATGGATATGATGTCTCTCCCACAGGAGAAAAGGGTGGGGGCTGAGGAGAAATTGACATTCTCTACAAAACATCATATCTAGAACACTGCATTCTATAGCTGTCTGACCTTCTATATATAGTCCCAGACAAAACCTCATAGTCCCTATATTTAAATTTAAAGTAATAGTAAATCCTCATAGCATCTTCAGATTAATAAAAAATATTTATTTTATCTTTACAAACTTTATTAGACATATATTATGCAAATCACATACTTCTAGTGACGCAGGGTTCCCATAAGTTGTTCCAAAGGCATAATTTAAAGTACTGAGCTACATTTTTATACAAGGCAATAAAACCATGATGAACCCCAACCTGCCCCTGTAAAACTGCAGGAAGCAAAAATCAAGTGGCCACTCTTCTGGCCTTCCAGAATGACTATCTCCCTGTAATCGTAAAGCTGTGGTATCTCAATAGGCTACAATATTCATTGCCCCATAGACAGATACTTTTTTCTGTGCTAGTAGGCAGTTGCTAGATAAATACTAAAAATCTGTTTCTTAAGCATTGCTCTGTTACACAGACACGGTGGAAAAAGCAACATGACTTCATCTTTCATAGAGTATTTAGAAGCATTTTTGAAATTCCTTATGTGCTGTTTAGCCACTGGAGAATTCAAGGCTAAGAACAATAATGTAGTAGAATACAGTAGTGGATCCCCCAGGTGAGAATATTAGTTATGGAAAAGTGGTATTTTATGGACCATGTACTTCATCAAGGTAAATAATGAAGGAAACCTTTTAGTGCAGTTTGGTGGAAGCTGAATCAGTGTGAAGGTTTAGGGGCCATATATGGGAAGATCAGGGGATCAGGGAAAATGGATACATTTTCAGGGTCATGCATTCTAGAGCTGACTCAATCATATTCTACTCTGATGTAATAATATCTGAACATCCAGAGAGGTGCTTTTGTAATTGGTTTTATGCACTCAAAATGTCAAAAGGTCTGGCCTACTTTTTTATCAAACCAGCAAGTTGGCCTTTGCCCCTGGTTTGAATGTTGATTACTCTTCCTTGTGCAAGATATTAAGGCAAAGAACCCTGCAGTTTCAAACCATAAATGCATAGTTACCATAATTCTCCAGCCATAGAACCTAATTTTTGCTCATTTTTATAAGGGAAGGGTTGGCAACATTCCGCTCACACAAACGGCCAAGTAATACAGTGGCCCTAAGCACTCTAGCAGACAAAATCATCCATAGACACTACCCAGTCCTGTCCAAAATGCAGAAAGAGAATATATACAAAAGTTGTGAAAGGTACAGAAAAAAGACCCTGCCTTCACAAAAATTCATTCTTACTCTATAAATCTGGTGGTTATATGTCCAATAGCTATAAAACACTCAGTAAAGCTTCAGGTGGTGACCTCCTGACTCCCTTGTTGCTCTCCCCTGTGATTGATATAGTCTGAAAGCTGGAGGGTGTCTGGTTCACCAGCCTTACTGTATCAGCTAATTGTTTTCTTAGTTGCCACATTGTTCCAGCTATTTCATACTAAGAATAAGTTAGCACAAAGCAAATATTAATCTGATTGTAAGATAATTAGTTGTCAATCTCCTTTAGGGATTCCCAGGAGTTAAACAACTGAGCTGTTAGACAGAGGGAGGTTGAAAAGGTCACATATTCTCCCCACTGCCTGAAATTCCTCTGTGTTTTGCCCAAGTGATAATGTCTGATTTTCAGAGCAAGGATATGACATTGTGGGTGAAAGGAGAACTCTCGGAATCAACAAGCAGGCAAATTCTTGTAAAAGGTTTCTACTTCTTTGTCTTTTTATCCGCAAAATGTGTATTACTGTAGTTTCCTAGTCTATTATGGCTGATATGTTCAAACTTTGAAACATAATTGAAAGCGTGCACTCTATTACTACTACTTTTGGAGGTGGGAATGAAGCAGGGTTACGTACGCAAAAAAATGTGTCTGCAGCTGAAAGAAGCCTCTGGGACAGTAAGGGGTAAAGTGAGTATACATGTATGTAAGTAAATGTGCATGTGTGTATGTATAAGTGTGTCTGTTAGTATGATGGTATGTGTTAAGATCTAAAAAGGTGCCTTCTATTCTGGTGAAGTAGAGCCAAAACAAACACCAGAGCAGAATTAGGGTTTACAGGTATTGGACAGCCCTTGCACTGGTTAACAAAATTGGATGCTAAAGATTGGTGGGTCATATGTGTTGAAAATCAGTGTCTGTAAGTCATGAATGCACACAATACATTAAACAATATCAATTTGATATTTTCTCTATATATCTCATGGATTAAGATACATGTTGGAGCTTTCGGGATTAAACAAGTATAAATACTAAAGAGGACTTCATTCGTTTTTGAAGAATGCAGCAAATGTATAATTGGTGCACAGATGCTGAGGCAGACAGCTTCATAATCAGCATCAATGTTAGGTGCACAGATATGTTCTGATAATAAATGACAGCTGCCTCAGCCCTGACATATATTAAACTTTCTTGCCAGCTCCATTTAACAGTCATCCAAAAAACATCAGCAATAGCAAATGTTGTGCAAAAAAACTCTGAGGCACATCACTGTGTGACTATGCTGGAAAATGCTACATGGGTAGAAAAGATCTGCAACCCTTCTGCCCTAATTATGCCCCTCCTGTCACTCTGTGTCCCTACACCAGCTACAGTCATCTAAATATTTTCGGCAGCCACCAGTGTGCTGTCAGTGAAAGAATGCTGTGCACTAGCGGCGCTCCATATGTGGGAGGTGAAGTGGATGGTTTGTCCATCTCCACAGATTGTTTGACCAATCATTTACAGCCATAATCATCCATAATGATGGCTTTAAATGATGCTACTTCTACCTATCAGTCATTTATTTGTATTCTCCTACACAGTTTCTTCACACTTTAGTTTATCAAAGAGCAACAAAACAGGTTGCAATGGCATCAAAACGTGGTAAACAAATTAACAAGATTTTGTCATTTTTGTTTCTTTTGTTGGGGATTTCCTCTCTATTGCAGAATTGCACGAACGCACACAATTCTGGAAATTTCATTAACAATTGAACTCTATATAGAAGTCTGATGGATGATGGATGAATTTGGGTTTGGCGGATGCCAGGAGAACACTACCTACCGGGGTGCACAGTGCCTACTGTAAAGTTTGGTGGAGAAGGGATAGTGGTCTACGGCACCCAAAGGCATTTTAGACAAGTGTATGCTTCCAACCTAGTGGCACCACTTTGGGGAACACCTTTACCTGTTCCAGCATGACTGTGTCTGTGCATAAAGCATTGAGTTGAGCATTGGGATGAATTGAAATGCCAATTGGGAGCCAGGCCTTCTCAACTAACATTAGTGCCTGACCTCACAACTTCTCTTTTGGATGAATTGATACAAGTTCCCACAAATTTTATTGAAAGCCCTCACAGGAGAGGAATTTAGCTGACCAATCTGTACTTAAGTGTAGATATTGTTTATTTTACAAACTTGACGTGTCGTTTTACTGGCCACTTCTTCCATTGTTTCTTTATGTCTATTCCATGGGTCTTTGACATTAGGAGATTGCTAGTGGAGTCTTGTTGGTTACCAAGTAACAAGGTGTTAAAACACAGGATGGGTTGCTCCTATTAAAGGCAAGATAATATTTTTAAATTAGATATTATTTTTCAGTATTTAGTGGGATTACTGCACTATGAAATGTCTCTTTATACATTTTTACCATATGGTGGCTGCAAAGTGAACACCTGAACACATATTACACTAAGAAAGTTAATTAAATCGGAGGTACTCTTATTTTACTGTGTGTGCAGTACTATGTGTGTGGGCCTGCCTTTCCAGCAGAGTGGAGGCTGTTATAACTCCATATCAATGCCTATGGTTTTGGAGTGGGATATCTAACAAGCTCATACAGACGGTCAGGCCACATACTTTTAGTTTGCCATAAACTCATAGTGTGCCATTATTTATGGTAAATAGATTTAAAGCAAACTTACAAATTGCCTTTGAAATATATTGTTCATTTATGCTTAAGAGGGATTGAGGCTTAACTTTTAAGGACAAATAAGGAGCCAAAGTGTTAATCAGAGGTCTGCCCTTGAAAGCAGAGGCATTTGGCCAGTACATGTTGAGGTCCTGCTATAATACTGTACATGCTTTATATATTATGATTTTGGATTGCTTTTGTATATTCTTGTTCCCATATAGCATGTCTCAAAAAGGATGTCATATGCTTTGTAGTCTGGATCACTTTTTGAAATTTCACGCTTGTGTGACATCTTCTACATTTCATCTTCTACATTTCATACCTGGGAACATTCTAAATGAGTTGACACCAACTCAGTCCCTCAGCCCCTCAGTCTCCTTCGCGAGGCCTCTAACTCCGTCTCGGTGCCGGCATGTCATGCTGAGTGCCAAAATATGATGTCATATTTCGGCGCTCAGCATGACATACCGGCACCACGACGGAGTTAGAGGTGCCGGCAGGGCAGGAAGCAGCGGCAGAGCAGGAGGACGGAGGCGTCTTGCTCCCACGCAGGACTTCTGGATGGTAAGTCCAAAACCTTTAACTACAAAGAGGGAGAGGGTAGATAGTGAGAAGGGGGAGGGAGGTGGATAGATAGTGAGAAGGGAGGGAGAGGAGGGTAGATAGTGAGAAGGGGGTAGAAAAGGGAGAAATGTAGATAGTGAGAATGAGTAAGAGAATGAATGAATGTGTGGATGAATTGTCTGAATGAGGGAGATAATTAATGAGTTTGTGAGAATGCATTAATGAATGTGTAAATTTGTGTGAGTGAGAGAATAAATGATTGTGTGAATTAATTATGTGAATGAAAGTGTGAATTAGTGAGTGACTGTTAAAGTGTTTGTATGATAGATGTATAATTGATTTGTGGAAAGGCAAAGATGGCACAAGCAGGATGTTTGAGCCTTGGGGACCAAGATGACACAGGCAGGGTGTTTATGGGACAAAGATGGCACAGGCCGGGCTGTTTGAGGACAAAGTTGACTCATGCTGGGCTGTTTGGGGACAAAGATGGTAAATCCTATGTGTGTAATCTGGGTGCTGGTCAGGTTCTATGTGGGCAGTGTGGACGCCAGAGCTGGCTTTGGGTTGTGCAACCTATCATCTATGCCTGTAGTTTTATCTCTTGCTATGTTTCCATACATTATTATTGTGTACCTGCAAATACGGGATTTGTATGTCTGATTCTATGCCTCCAGTGCTGAGTTGACATGTGAACAATAATAATAATAATAACTAAGCCTAGAAACAGCATTTAGGACAGACTGCAGAGGAGAGAGTCGAGTGGAATGCCAAGCAGAGGAGCATTGCAGTAGTCAATGACGGGAAATGATAAGTGAATGAACCAGAGTTTCTTTGTATTCTTGGGTACGGAATGGGCGAATGCAAGAGATGTTTTTAGGTGCAAGCGGCAAGATCTGGCTTGGGACTGTGAGGGATGAAGGAGAGGTTTGAGTCAAGGATGACCCCAAGGCATCGGGCCTGGTTATTAGGAGAGATAGTCGTGTTGTTAATGGTAATAGAGAATTCAGGTAGTAGATTAGATGATAGAAGATAATAAGTTCAGTTTTAGAAAGATTAAGTTTCAGGTAGTGTTGTGACATCCATGAAGAAATAGCAGACAAGCAGTTGGTAATACGGGACATGAGAGAGAGAGATCAGGAGAAGACAGGTAGATTTGGGTATCATCTGCATATAGATGATACTGGAGGCCAAATGAGTTTATTAGTTTGCAAGAGATGAAGTATAAAGAGAGAACAGCAGAAGGTCGACTGAACCTTGGGAGACGCCAACCAAAAGAAAAGGGGTGATGATGTCTTGCCAGAGAAGCTGACAGAGAAGGAATGGTTAGACAGATATAAGGAGATCCAGGAGAGAGCTGTATCTCAAATGCCTGTAGAAGCAAGTGAGTCAAGAAGAAGGTGGTGATCAACAGTATCAAAAGCAGCAGAGAGATACAAGAGTATTAGAATGGAGAAGTGACCTTTTGCTTTGGCAGAGAGCAAGTCATTGGAGACTTTTGTTAGAGCCGTTTCAGTAGAGTGAAGTGGTTTGAAACTAGACTGTAGAGGGTCAAGTAGGTAATTAGATGAGAGGAAGTTAGTAAGGCGATTGTACACAATCCCTGTACACTGAGTCACCTGAATTTAAGCAGCATTATCAACCACAACACACTGGTAGCAAAGATATCAATTGGGAGATGTAGAAAAGGAGTGTAGAAAAGGAAGGAGTCAGTCTCAGACTGTGTGACTCTGAAAATCTGAACCGGTACCCTGAGATTGGGGCAAAACCCCTGAGATTCAGGGTCAGGCTCAAAAAATTTGGAGCACCTTACAAAACAATTGGTCTGCCCCTTCATCCCCAAATGACCCCCTTCACACCACCAGGATTTTCTCTTCTACTCATCTTTTTTGGTGGTAATTATGGCACAGGCAGGCTGTTTCAGGGCAAAGATAAGCTGTGTAGTGGCAAACGATAGCATAGACAATCTAGGGGAACTGATAAGCTGTTCGGGGACAAAGATGACGTAGACAGGCTGCGTTGGGGCACAAAAGCTGTTTTGGGACAAAGATAGGACAAAAAGTTTGGGGACAATGGTGACATAGGCAAGCAGTTTGGGGACAAAGAGGGCACAGACAAACTGCTTGGGGACATAAATGGTGCAAACAAGCTGTTTGGGGCACTGACAAGCTGTTCAGGGACAAAGATGGCACAGACAAACTGCTTGGGGGCAACTGACAAGCTGTTCGGGGGCACAGATGGTACAGGCAAGCTGTTTGGGGGCACAGACAAGCTGTTTGAGGGCAAAGATGCTGCAGCCAAACCTAATATTTCAATAGAAATGTTCCTGAAATACTGGACTGTAGAGCCTTGGGCTATGTAATATTCAATAATATTTAAATATATTGGTCTCGAGTTGTAGTGTTTGACATTGTTCATGTTTGACTATTAATAGCAGGGAATTCAAAATGTGTTGCATGAAAGAATTAAAATTTTGTAATGATTAGTGAACTGTACAGAATGTATATTCTTTTTTGAAAAGGTTTAACTTTCTATTGTTTTGTAACAAAAGTAATGTTTGGGGGCACTGACAAGCTGTTTATTACTAGACATTACACACACACAGTCACACAAGCCGACACACAGAGACACATATCACACAGTGGGTTTCTTACCTGTGCTGGCTGCAGGTTGCTTTGAGCTTCAAAGAAGGAAGGACTCGGCCAATCAGGAGAGGGTTCTGAACTCTCAGCCAATCAGAAAAGGCTTATAAACTCTCAGCCAATTAGAAAGAATACTCCCCAATCAGGGGAGCTTTGAAGTATTTCCTGGCTGGCTGACCCCTTCTTCACTCAGACCTTTCATTCTAGGGTATGATCGCTATTTTCTAAAAACAGAGGGAGTCTTTGTGTCCCCAAGCTAGCCCCCAAGGACAACTGTAATGGTTTTACCCCCTGATGGCAGCCCTTGAAACCTTTCAACCTTTCAACCCTTGAAAGTTCCCAGGCAGATGAAGCAGAGGCAGATCTAATTCTTGCAGGACTTGCAGTAAGCTAGGCCCAGGAAATAAAATGGGCCGTCTGCAAGGTGGTGATTGTACTTCATTATTACCATTTACACAGTGAAATATTTCTGCATTGTTCTTGCTTACAAATTTATAGTCATTTTCGGGAAATAAATAAATTAGCGGTTCTAACTGCATTAATGAACCCAAGTCTTTGGTTTTAAAATCATAATGCCTTGCCTCTAGCACTTATTGGTCCCTCCTTAATCAGCAAGCTGGGACATTTTCTATACTGTTTAGCTGTTCATGCCTAGACAGGAAGTGTCTAACAATAGCTCATTTCAGACACTCTACGCTGGCTGGAAGGAGGGGTATCTTTGGCTTCCTGAGTGGATGGGATGGCAGTGCTGAAAAACCCAATGGATATGTCTCTCTCCTAATATTCTTCTTATTAAAATATCAGTGATTAGTTTATGTCTGGAACTTTGAGGACATTATTTAGGTATATTGTCTTTGGGACACATTGCATTGAGTGCTCTACCAGCCGTGCCTTAAGCCTCCCCTCCCCTTTCTCTTACTCTGAGCTTCTATTTTTGTCCCTTCCTGTAATTGTTTTTCTGAATACTGTGCTTTTTACAACCTGTTTTTGAACCACATATCTCTTGCCATCAATAATTACAGCTGTTCTATAGCTACTTTTTTATTTCAGGGTGCAGCCTTTACTCTGACATCTATTCTTCTATTATGTCTCAGTGCCTTGTTACTCAACACAGTGTCTAAATTTAACCTAATTCAGTTTTTGCAAGGAAATTCTCTACATGGTTGTACTTTTCATGTATAGCTTTTAGGACCTACAACCTATGTACATAAACAAAAGTCACCATACTAAGGTGAAGTGGCAAACTAACTCTCCTCTTCCTGCATGAAAAAGTAGCAATATTAATATATTCCGTTACTGCATACCTCAAATTCGACAGGGCAGGTGTCACGACTGCCGTGGCCCAGAATCACTCACAGCACGAGTACTTCACCCTGAAACAGGGCCGCTATCGGGGGAGCAACCATTACATGTATATTGGGCTTGCCTGTCCAGGGATTACTTAATGACTTGCCATTGACCCCAAACAGTTTCTCTTGCCTTCTCTGGCTCCAGACATTACATGTTGCAAAAGAATGTTAAGTTTATACCTTTACAAAGAATCTGTATTGTCAACAGTTCCTTAACCCCTTCAGTTCCAGGGGTTTTTGGTACCCCAAGTCCCAGAGCAATTTTGCCATTTTTGTGTTATGTTGGTTCAGCAATTATTCCCCTTTCCTACGAGTAGTGTACCCATGTAAACTATATATTGTATTTTCAAGGAGAGAGCGAGAGAGAGAGAGAGGGCCGTACCGGTACTTCTATAGGGGACTGAAGGGATAAATCATTACACAAGTTTAACCCTTTCAATACAACCCCTATGTAATTTTCTGCTATAAATAGTCACACATGAACAATGTTACATACTTTGCTACAACTTGACACCGATATATTTAAATATTATGAAATATTACATAGCCTGTGGCATTTGAGGTCTTGTCTGTGATAGTGTGTCTCAGTTATAGAAACATTGTTCCTGAATTGTTTAAGCTGCACATGTACACTACCAGCAAAGTTGGTGACAAATGAGGCAGGGCAGGGCACGGAACTGGGCATGCTCGCAGTGTGTCTTGAAATTCTTTGCACATTTACGCTACCAGCAAATCTTCTAGTTTGTGGAGAACACAAAACAATAAATCATTAATATTAGTGACAAATTAGCCAGGGAAAAGCAGGGGAGTTTTAGTTAATTTAAGTGTGTTTTAGTTCTTGAAATACTGTGCCTGACATGGGTTAAAGTTCCACATTTACAGTATCAACAAAACATCTTAATTTTGGAAAACACAAATAATCATTCAGAAAATAATGGTAACAAATTAGGGAGGGCAGGGCATGGGACTGTGCATGCACCCAGTGTGTTGTACTACTTGAAATACTGTTTCTGAATTGGGTTGCACATTTATGTTACCAGCAAAACGTATAGTTTTTGGACAACACAAAACAATAACAAATTAGGTAGGGGTCTGTGCAATGCGAGCAGTGTGTATCAGTTCTAGAAATATTGTTCCTGAATCAGGTTTAAGTTGCATATATACACTAAGTAAAACATCTTTTTGGACAATACAAATATTAAATCAGAAAATATTGGTATTAAATTAGGCAGGGGACTTTTTACATTTTACCAGTCTTTACAATTGATTTGGAAATATCTGTGAGACAGAATGATTCCAGTTTTCATGGGTTTGGTAAGGTGACAAGGAGTCACAGAGGGGTCATGTTCTACTGCTTGTATGCAATTCTATAGTAAAGCCAGGGGCGTAACTAGAAGCCTCAGGGCCCCGGTGCGAGAATCTGTTAAAGGATTAGATTATCAGCCAGAGGAAGAGTCAATTTATTTTTCCCTTCAAGGTACTATTCTCCAAGATACTACCTGTGCCTTGCACTATACCAGCGTGCGATTGGGCAACCTAATGCATGGCTTAAGTCTGGGTATATGAAAGAGGGCCCTGTCACCTTGATGTTATCCTTCTTTCTCTTTGTCTTCTTCCTGTTGCTCACACAACACCTTTATAGCCACCATGCCCACACAGTCCCAGCCAATCATGTTCTGAGTTTTTGTCCAATCATCCTTGTACCTGCACCAGCTGCCTGTAGAGATTGCTCTTGTCCAAGAAGTTAGATTGCCCCCACAGTGAAGTTGATGGTCCTCAGGGCAAAGTCAGGGTGGGTCTCTGGAATGTTGATATTGTCTCCTGCAATCCTTTTGTTGTAGGAGAAACACATGCTTGTCTCCAGCCCAGATACTATCTCCTGCAGTCCTTTTGTTGTAGGAAATATCCCCTGCTTGTTGTTCCCACCTTGTACAGAGATAGCCCTTTGATGTTGTCAGGACTCGGGTGATCAGGTCAGGTAGGAGCCCATGCGCAGGGGATACTTGGGGTTCAGTCTGTAACCCACGGTACATGAATTATGCAGACAAAGACACCACAAGCAGAAATCCAGGTAATGCAGTGTATTTTATGTATATAACAGGACCAGCAAATAAGGGTAATACAGTCTAAGCAAGAAACGTATGGCAAAATAAAATACCGGTAATAAGTCTTTTGGCAGGGAGCCCGCTTGGAAGGGCACGAAAGGCACACAGCCCACTTGGAAGGACACATAGCAGGGAGTCCACTTGGAAGGACACAAAGCAGGGAGTCAGGAACAGTACAGGTGCCGAGCCACAGCAGGAAGGTCCATAGCCTTTAATACAAAGGCCCTGACTGAAGGGCAGGGCAGGTTCATAAAGGCAGGGTAATCCAGGTAACAAAGCCCAGCTGGATGTATTGACTAGGGCTCAACCCAGGTAACAGGGCACACCTGATCGTAGTAATAGAGCTCTGAGTGCTCCAGAGGGCAGATGGTGGCCACTAGTGGTAGCAGATTTAAAGCCACAGGTATGAAAAAGCCATGGTTCAGGCAGGGAAAAAGTGGTTCCTGACAGATGTATTAGCAGTTCTTGGAGCTTTGGGTTTTGCCCCTAGTGTAATTCCTTGAAACTGGTTTACTCAAGAGGAACCCCACTGTGTTGGGAGCCAGCTGTTGTCCTTGGAGATTAATGATCGACTTATATTTGTTACAGGCTTTTAGAGCACTTTGTTTTGGGGCACAATCCCTATTGTAGTAATGGATTGCACCTGAATGCAATAGGGTTCAAAGTGCTTCAGGAGAGGATAGCTAGATGGTTGGAGGAGATTATAAATGGGGGTAGGTGGCAAAAAATACTAGGTATAGAATTTTATTTAGTTCTGAGGTGGCTGGATCAGAGGGCTTCGTTAGTACAGGGCAGGGTTTAGTTTTGGGATGTTGGAAAAGGAATGGTGGGACCAGCATAGATACAGAAAAAGCTAAACCAGCTGAAATATAGGTTGGAAAAAATAGTAGCTTGGTAGCGGTGTGTATGAATGCCTATAGTTTAGGAATTAAGATCTCTGCACTTACTGCATTGGTGACAAGTGATAATGTGGATTTCTAGACAGTTTCTGAGACCTGGTACAATGAGCAAAATTATTGGCAGAAAGGATGGAGATGGCAGAAAAGGAGGAGGTGTTGTCCTTTATTAAAAAAATAGCTTAAAGGTTAATATTATAGAAAGTAACAACGAGAGCCTAGAGACAATTTGGATAACTTTATTATTTAATAACAAAGAAATTGTTCAATGGGCACACAGAGGAGCTCGACCATCTGCTACTTGAAGAAGTAACTAAGATGTCAATGAAAAGTGAGGTTAGAATTTTGGGGGACATGTGGCAGTTACTGAGACCTGGTACAATGAGCAAAATTATTGGGATGTTGCTATACCAGGATACATGTTATACAGAAAGGTGAGGTTATGTCTTAGGCAATTAATAAAGGAACCAATAAGGAAGGAGGCTATCTTTAGTATTTACAAATGGAGACTTGATTTTGGGTATCAGTGTTTGTAACAACATTTTTTTAAATATTGAAAAAGCATTTCCTTGGGCCCCCCTCAATGCTCCCTAGCATGCAATCACTCCCCTAGCTCCTACACCAAAAAAAATATTTGCCACATTGACAGATTAGGTGAAGACTGTGAGAGTCAGTGCAGTCTTCACTCCTTCTGACCCTACTGTGACTTTGAGAGGTCGTCCATAATCATCCCCAGTGTCCCTTTGTCCCCTCATTCACTAAGCCACACCTCTCTTCTGCTTCCTCCTTGTAGTTCAGGTATAGCTCAAATAAACAACACATGTAAACAGCACTTTACACATTGTATACATCAACCAAATAAGACACACAAACCCTATATAAACAATGTATGGAAACATAGCATAGCACGTATAGATCAACAGAATAACACACAAACACAGCTTTTCATGTATAGATCAATTGAGAATCACATGCGAACTCAGCATTGAAGGTATAGATCAAATCCTGTATTTGCAGGTATACAATAATATTGTATGGAAACACAGCATACCAGGTACTGTATTGATCAACAGAATCAGTAGCGCTGCTCAGGGGCAGAGATCGCACAGGCAGGTTGTTTCAGGGGCAGAGGTGGTACAAGCAGGCTTTTTCAGGGGCAGTGGTGGCACAGGCAGGCTGCTTCAGGGGCAACAGTGGCACAGACAGGCTGCTTCAGGGACAGCGGTGGCGCAGGCAGGCTGCTTCAGGGGCAGCGGTGGCACAGGCAGGCTGTTTTAGTGGTAGGGGCCTACCAGTGGGGTAATTCAGGGATCAGTATTGGTACCTGTACTTTTTAATAATTTATTCTTGTTATTACTGAAGGTCTTAATAGTAAGGTAAGTCTTTTTGCAGATGATACATTGGTCTGCAACAGGGTAGACCTTCTGGGTGCAACACGTTAAAGGGTAAATTGCCTATTTTTTGTCCTTTGAAAATTACTGATGATTTTTGATGATGATGATTAAATAATGTTAAGTCTTAAAAAGTTAATGTTTTGTTTTCTCAGTTGTCTAAGTAGCATAGATTTGCTGTTGTAAAGATTCATAATAAGTTAAGTTTTTGTAAAAATTATAGGAGTTAAGTATGAAATAACATCTGTAGCACTGAATTGTTATGTCAGTTTGATTGTATGTCCATGCCAGCCATGTTACTCACTATAAAGACATCTTAACCATTTTTAATAAATAATGCAGGAGATCTTGGTCTCCATCTGGTGGCCAGCAGAGTATGAAACAAACTGTTGTTATCACTGTAATGAACAATCAAAAGCAATGCTACATCACCCTCTTATGGCAGCATATATGCTCAACTAAATTTTCAATTAACAAATGGCTGGATAAACTCCATTGCCTTGCTCAGACTCTTTCCTGCATGTCTTACAAAAAAAATGGACGTGCTACAATACTGACATTTTATTGCATGTAAATTGAAGCATGCTTTATTTTTAGGATTGAAGATAGATGTGAGAAGAGAAGATAAAAGATAGAAGATGAAGAAGATGTGGAGGTGGTTGGCAGAGAAGGTAGGGAAACATTTAGAGAGCGTGCGAAAGAGTGAATGAGAGTGTGATAGAGTGAATGTGGGCACCGGGCAATGAATTTCGTATTTTTGGTTGAACTGAACGGGCAGGGAACCTAATTTGTTGCCCAGAAATGAATGGGCCAAATACGAACCAAAAGATTTGTTGGAATCGTTTTGGCCCATTTGCACATGTCTATTGAACACCATCTCACATGTTAATGTAATGTACAGAACTACATTTTGTAGCATTCGAGGACAGTGACATATCTGTGTTTCAAGGGTTCAGACACACATTTTCTTGTGGGAGACCAGGAAGATATTTCTAGTTTTGCTTTAGTTGGTTTTAGATAACAATCTAAAGCAGTGCATTCTTTGCCTAAGGAAACCTATTCATTTTTTCAGGGCAAGTTAACCAAAGATGTCATAGATAGACAAACTCTGCATGTACTGTGCATATAAATAAATATATCCCTAGCACTCCCAACCCAGATAAAAGTAAAAGTCACTCATATATATACCATATTGGCCCGATTATAGGCTGCACTTTTCCCCCCAGTTAAAGTTTTTAAAGTGGGGGTGCGACCTATAATCTGGGTTTAGCACAGGGATTTATTTTTCTTTATCATGTACACCTGGTGCGGGCAAGCAGCACGGTTAGGATCCAAATCCCCTCGCAGCGCTGTAGGGGACCTGGATCATCCTCTCTGGCAGGCGGTGGACGTCTGCGCGATGCAGACAACCCCCACTGCCGGCACTTCCACCAGGGCTTCTATGAAGGAGTGCCGGCGTTTCAAGAACTTCCGGTGCTCCACGATAGAAGCAAGGTATCGCGCAGATGTTGACCGGCTGCCAGAGAGGAGAATCCCCCACAGTGTTGCAGGAGACCTGTATCCTCCTCTCTGGCTGAGAGGAGGAGAACGTCTGTGTAATGCACGCAGACGACTTCCGCTGCTGCCGGCACTTCTGCCGGGGCTTCACAAGCAAAGAAGCCCGGGAGGAAGTGGCTAACAGCAGCAGAGGTTAGCTACGTGCATCGCGCAGATGTCTACCGGCTACCTCCGTTAGACACCGGGGAGTCTGGGGGTGCATTGGTAAGTCAGAGGGTCAGGGTGGCATATCTAGGGGGCATAAAGCATATCTAGGGGGCAGAGTGGCATATCTATAAATAAGGTGCATTATGAATTAAGGGGGGACCCTAAAATGGCTATTGGTTTTCCAAATTTCTGTTTGTATATAACATATGCTGACTAACTGCATAATAGATACCAAAAATGTCAAAATACATGTATTCCTGTTCATTAGATAAAATCCTGTTTTACCATTCTACAAATGTTATTTTCTTAAAAATAGCACCAAACTTTAAGGGTGCATCCTATAATCAAGTGCGGCCTATAATCGAGCCAATACGGTATATATACTGTATATATAATATTCACTGATCAGCTATAATATTAGGACCATTGACAGGTGAATAACACTGAAAATCTTATAATATAAGGCAGCAAGTGAGCATTTCGTCCTCAAAGTTAATGTGTTAGAAATAGAAAAAAGGCCAAGCGTAAGGATCTGAGCCACTTTGACAAGGGCCAAATTGTGATGGCTAGACAACTGGGTCAGAGCATCTCCAAAACTGAGGCTCTTGTGGGGTGTTCCCTGTCTGCAGTGGTCAGTACCCATCAAAAGCGGTGAACCGGCGACAGGGTCATGAGTGGCCAAGGCTTATTGATGCATGTGGGGTGCGAAGACTGGCCCATATGGTCAAATCCAACAGACAAGCCACATCAGGGGTCCCCTTATCTGAGGTTGGGCCCTTGTGGCCCACTATATGTGTCTGGGGCCTTGCAGGCTTTGGGGCCCAGATGGCCCCTTTCAAGAGATAATGGCCCCATCATGAGCTTTAGGGTCTGGTGGCAGGGCAGTGGGAAGAGCATGGATGGGTTTTGGAGCACTTTCTTTAGGTTTGTACTAGACCCCAAGATTTCTGATAGTGGCCATGGGTGCAGAGAGTGGTGCAATATTTCTCTTCTACCATCCTAGTGGCAAATTATTTCCAAGGTTCAACTAAGTTTTCTTGTGTGTAAGAAGCACATTTGTGCATACTGTGAATCAAATAACATTGGCACCTGTGTTTTTATATTACTAAACAAGTTATATACGGCATTTTTATACAGAAAAAAACACAATTTTCTTATTTCTTATATCATATGTGCCATTCAAGTGGAAGTGGATAAACAAATTCTTGCTGTGATTTGCTCTGCATGGCACAAACAGATTTCACCAGAACATCTGGTACAGGCTAATACACCTGCAATGCATTATTATCCAGCAATTACCGTCACTGCAACATTATGGCTATAACCAGCCACAACACTTATTAGGAGAAGTCTTGCACACATTGAATTTTTTTATTACTATATATATTTATATGTTTCCTGAGGAAAAGACACGGGTCATTTGTATAATAAATGGATGTTAAAAAAAAATACACATTGCAGTTATAAAGGTATTATTTGGGTCTGACTTTACCCTCACTTGCAGGAGACATTTGCTTGCTGGGGTTGGATCTTTTACGTTGTATGTATATATATATATATATATACATTTTCCTGTATATGCACCAAATGTATTTTTTGGCAAAATGTTGATTAGCTTTTTCAAATGTCTCTTCCTCCTCTTGCCTCATGCAGCCATTACTCTTCCCCTTTACTGTAAAATGTCCACAGTTTTTTTTCATCTTGCACTTTCCCCCTTTCCACCCTTCTGTATGAGTGCACATACATGAGCATTAACATGCATAAAAGACAGGGGTGCACTAAAATGGGTACAGCAGGTGCACACCCCCAGTAAGAGGCACACAGGAAAACACAGCATGTGTTACCTAATCCCTCAGTGGCAACTTGCACAGGGAGTGCAAGCTGCAGTGAATAGACAGCTCCATGAGTGAGGTAAGAGGGAGGGAGAAGCAAACTAAACTGTGGAAGGGAGTGGGAGATTGGGACAGAGGAGAGTAAGAGAGGTGAAGAGGAAAAGGGTGGTAGTATGAGTGTGTGTGTCAGTGTATAGTGTCTGGGGTGAGCCTAGAGTTAGTGGTACAGAGGAGGAGAGTGTTTGTATGTATGCACAAATGTATGGCACCTAGGTACCACCAACCCTGGTGTCACCCCTACTGACGATGGCCACAAAGAACTAATGGAAGACTGATGTGGACATTTCAAAATGTGCCTGACGATTTATATATATAAAAAAAGCCCAATTAGTCCAACACCAGCAATTAAAATGATGTGCCCCTACTCTACCCCCCCACCACCACTTATACAAACAGTTCTCTGGGCATACCTATTAGATGTAGTTATTCCGATCTTGCAGCCCATCAAGTAAAATTGAGACAAATAAGCTCAATATGTAGCCATGTAAAAGCCCCTGGCTATGCCCTTAAATTCAAAATGACAAGAATTTAAGTGAGAACTGCAAATCTGTGCTAGTATGTTTTACTTTTCACTTGAGATAATATAACGTATAAAATTATTTTAGTGAAAATAGATTTATTAAAATGCTCTGGAGTGCACCTATATAGTCTTAATTATTCAAAGAACACTTAATCTCTTGTTATTCCACCACTTGGGCTGGCAGGTTTATGTTTAATGTATATTTAGCACCTGCTTAAGACCTGCCCTGGGAGTGTTAGGAACATGTGTTCTGTCAACTAGAGATATTCAACATGCTATTAACTCTTACACCTACTCTGTCAATTCACATCACATATCAGTTACCCAGGAAGCACCAACAGCCAAAAAAACAGCCACCCCAGGAGATATGTATTTGTTTGGCTTTTGTGCACATATTTTGCACAAACCGTGTATATGGGTTCCTGGACCCAAGTAATTGGAGGAAAAAGAGGGCCAATGCTCAATTTCTCTTCCCTTTAACATGCTAAAAGTCAATGCTAGATTTTATAAGTCCAGTCCAAGATATTGAAGAAAGTAAATGTGTGTGTGCAGGAGTTGAGCTAAAAAAAACCACTGTTCCCCGTTGGCACCTGCTGGCCTCATCTGCAGGGTGCACAGGTTTTCTCTCTCAATGTTTGCACCCCATTTTGGGTGTAACACGTGAATATTGGATTGACACCATGGACTTCATCTGCCCAAATGGCCCCAATTTCCCTGCAATGCCATACAAAGCCACCTCACTATCCCACAAAAAATGAAAAGTGAATTGGCTCGGTGGGATAGTGCCTGCTAATTGGGATAACAAGGATATTGGGCAAGTGGGAGGTACGCGGCAGCCTGTGGCTTACGTTATCTAGACAGTTTCCTATTCTAAAATTTCTTTGTTCTCCTCCATCTATCTTTACAAAGGCTTCCTGGATCAGTCATTAACTTAACTATAGAGATAACTTAAAGGGGAAGAATAGTAATTCAGACCCCTAAAAGAGGTAGCTAAGGTTCTTTATGGTATGTACATAATGTTGATTTTACTTATTTGACAAAATGACATATCTAGTGTAAAAATGTGTAAAATGTTTTTGACAAATTTCAATAAAATATGCCAGCAGTGAAAACATCTATGTTTACGTATTTGTTTAAATTGGCCACTGTACTGTTATGCCCATCATTCAAAAAAACAACATATTTTATTTAAGGCTAGTGATTATATGAAGCCATTTATTATCACATAGTTGTTTGGCTCCTTTTTAAATCATAATGATAACAGATATCACCCAAATGGCCCTGATCAAAAATTGACATACCCTTGAATGTTTGGTCTTGTTACAGACACACAAGGTGACACACAAAGGTTAAAATAGGAATTGCTTTTTAAATTGCAATTAGTGCCGGTATAAATACTCAATGAATTTGTTAGCTCTCACGTGGATGCACTGAGCAGGCTAGATATGGAACCATGGGGAGTAGAAAAGAACTGTCAGAAGACCCACATAACAAAGTAACAAAACTTTATAAAGATGGAAAAGCATTTAAAAAGATATCCAAAGCCTTGAAAATACTCAGTACTGCATCAAGAAGTCGGTCACTTATCAAGAAGTGGAAAATTCAGGGACCTCTTGATACCAAACCGAGGTTAGGTAGACCAAGAAAGATTTCGGCTACAACTGCCAGAATAATTTTTCAGGATGTAAAGAAAAAAGAAAAACCCACAAGTAACCACAGGAGAAATACAGGCTTTTCTAGAAAAAGAGTGTGGTTGTTTCAAGGCGCACAATACGAAGATACTTGAATAAAAATGAGTTGCATGGTCGAGTTGCCAGAAAGAAGTCTTTACTGTGCCAATGCCACAAAAAAGTCTGGTTACAATATGCCCGACAAAAACGTGACACGCTTCACAGCTTCTGGCACAGTGTAAATTGGAGTGATGAGACTAAGATAGAGCTTTATGGTCACAACCATAAGCGCTATGTTTGGAAAGGGGTCAACAAGGCCTATAGCAAAAAGAATACCATCCCCACTGTTAAGCATGGTGGCTCACTGATGTTTTTTTGGGGGGGGCAAAAGGCAAAGGGAATCTTGTGAAAGTTGATGGCAGGAAAGAAGCATGTTATCAGAAAATACTGGCAATTTGCAGTCTTTCGCACAAAGCTGCATATCGGATGCTCTTGAACTTTCCAGCACAACAATGACCTTAAGCACAAGGCCAAGTTTACCTCCAGTGGTTACAGCAGAAAAAAGTGAAGGTTCTGGAGTGGTCATCACAGTATTCTGACCTTAATATCATCAAGCCAGTCTGGGGAGATCTCAAATGTGCAGTTCATTCAAGATAACCAAAGACTTTGCATGACCTGGAAGCATTTTGCCATGATGAATGGGTAGCTATACCACCTACAAGAAATTAGAGCCTCATAGACAACTATTGCAAAAGACTGCACCCAATCATTGATGCTAAATGGGGCAATACAAAGTTTGCAGACATTTTAACAGAGGTCATTTCATTTTTTCTTTTTTGCTATGTTTTGTTTTATAATTGTGATATTCTGTTATAACCTACAGTTGAATATGGATCCCATAAGAAATAAAAGAAATGTGTTTTGCCTGGTCACTCATGTTTTATTTAAAAATGGTACATATATGACCAATTTTCCAAGGGTATCCAAACTTTTGAGCGCGACTGTATGTAAACTGGGCTGTGTAGGATGTAGGAAGTAATCAGAATTGGTCCTAGAAGCATAGCTTGAGTCCAGCGAAGGCCAAGTTGAGCCAAATGTATGTGACAGCAGAAATCGAAATCAGTGAGAATGGCACAAAATCTAAATTAATATAAGCACTCAAATAATGCCAATTCAAATATTAAAGTAAATCAGCGTCAAATCCATGACACCATAACAGTATTAAAATGCCCAAGAGTAATTCAAGTGGTATGCACGCCTTCACAAATGCACTGGGGCACAATCATGCTGGAATAGAACAAAAATGTAAATCAAGTATTATCCTAGCCTCAGTGCTAGAGCATTGAATACCGAGCTACTGATTTGCTGCAACTGATTTGTCTTCTGTGTTTGACCTTTTGCTTTGGACTTGAACTCTGATCTCTTTTTAGTGTTTGATCCTTGGTACCCCGCTGATCATGATATCCTGGTTTCTGGACCGTTGTCTTAGACTCTGACTAGTCTTGGAGTTATCCATTGTACCGTATGGATCAGCATCCACTACCGCCTGCTGCAGTTTATCTGTTTCCTGCTAGTCTGATGCCGGCAGCCAGTCTGCTGCTATCTGCCAGCATCCCTGCCAGAGGGCTTCCATCCGTGCTTCTGCCATTTGCCCTGCCTTAGGGCTTCTAGCTGTGCTCCTGCCGTGTGCCCTGCCATTTCCCCAGAGGGCTTCCAGTTCCCCACCAACCCGGCCACTAAGAGCTTGTTATTCCAAGCTTGTTTCCTGCCTGTACTGAGCTTGTCACCCCAAGTTTATATCCTGCTCATGCCCAGAACACCTATAGATGGTGTCCAAGAGGAAGAGGAGAGCAGCCCTGAACTGAATCCATCATCGTCTACTATGGTGTGAAATCAAGGTGATCAGTGATCCAAAAACTGTGAGCCACAGTGGAGCAGAGTCTCCAATCTTCGTCTTCTGGGGCAGCACTCCCTAAAGGGATATACAGCCCCTTCCTTCCCACCCAGGCAGAAGCCTTGCGTGGGCCGGATCTTGTAGGATCTCGCCGAGGGGAGACCCACTGAAGTTTTCGCATTCTTTACAAACGAAAAGTCTTCAACGGAGGAGTGAGGGCCAGAAGGCAAACACCACTCCCCCCACCAATACTGGACTTAGTCTTCGGGGCCTCAGCTTCACTGTAGCTTCAGGTGACCCAATTGTGCTTAACTCAACGAAACCTGAAATCATAGTGCACTGAAAACCGAAAAAAATGAAAAGTGTCTGTGGGGTGACTGGAAGGATATATTTGAATTCATTGTCGGAAATCAAATTGTCAGCATGGGCCTTAACAAGAATTGATCTAAATTTTTCGAAATATAATTTAGTAGGATTATTTGGGAGAACAGTATATATATTTGCATTATTGAGGTGTTCTAAACACATTGGTCTAAAATAACTATATTTCCTCCTTTGTCGCTAAGTTTAATCACTGTATCTGATTGTGTTCTTAACTCTTGTAAGGCTCCGGTTTGTCAAATTATTGGGGCAATGTACTTCAATAAAAGTTAGTTAGTTACCAGATCTACTTAAGTCTTGATACTCTATGATATACTTAAGGGAGGAGTGAAGCTACTTACTGGTTTCAATGAGATGGATTCCTTGGTGGTAGACTCGCGTTCCTCCAACAATCTTGTTTTGATATATCTTTGGATTTAGCTTGTCGCTCATTCGATTTATGAAAATATATATGTAAAGCCACTTTTCTGGCAAATAAGTTCACATCCTTAATCCATGTAAATTTATCAAGGCCCGGTCTAGATACAAAGAAAATACCTTTTGTCAGTAGCACTGTTCCCTCTAAGCTGTGCGCTTGTGCGCGCGCACATAACTTTTTGAGGGAGCGCACACGTACTAACATTGTGCGCACAGTACCTAACGGGGAGCTGGGGGGGGCGGGCAGGGTGACGCTGGCACTCCTCCAGAGATGGACATTAATGTCCGCCGCTGGAGGAGCAAGCTCGGTTGGGGAGATCAAAAATCTCACCCCAACCGGCTTAAAATCAATCAAGGGAGCGGGAGGTCTGTTCATACAGACCTCCGATCCTGCTCCCTTGCTATGCGCGCGGCAACTGATGCTGTGTGTCGGGATTTGATGTCAGATCCCGGCACACAGCACTGAAGCCACGCCCACCTTTACTGCACCGGAAGGACAGGACAGAAGAAGAAGAGGAAAGGTAGGAAAACATTTATATGTATATATATGTATGTATATATATATGTATGTATATATGTGTGTATATATGTGTGTGTGTATGTGTATAAATATGTGTATATGTATGTGTGTATAGATATGTGTATATGTGTGTGTGTGTGTATATATGTATGTATATGTGTTTATATATATGTATGTATATGTG
>VKOC01018076.1:0-86107 GCA_009364415.1 Spea multiplicata
CAGAGCCTGTCCTGGTGTGTGTGTTTGGCTGTTGGTGTGGCAGAGCCTGTCCTGGTGTGTGTGTTTGAGTGTCAGTGTGGCAGAGCCCATCCTGGTGTGCGTGTGTGTGTTTGGGTGTCGCTATGATGTCATCTTTATCCAGTACACATGGATGCCGACTCTGTCTATTTTATTTATTTCCATAAAAAGGCCTAAATTCCTTGGCACCAGGCCCAGGATGCCCTGCCCAAAAGATTGTAAGAAGTATTTTATTTTATCTCATGCTGAAAATGTGAGAAATAACATATTTACAAAACACATACCAAATACACTGTATATATAAAACATATATAGGTGACCGCACCCCCTCGATTTCATTTTAATAATCTGGTCACCTTACTGTAGTGCTGAATCACTAAAAAGTTTATCCAAGTCTTTTTCTTCATGGATACACCTTCCAGCGTCCCCAGGCTTCTGCACTCACTGAATCCTCAACCAAATTAACTTCCTCAGCTGATTGCCTATCTTTCATTATATAGGCACCACCAGTGGCAACTCTAGGAACAATATATAGAGGGGGCACATAAGATACCACAGTCAAAACAGTGGGGCACTAATAAGTTCCACCACTAAAACATGCCACTGAAAAAAACCTAAATAAATCTAAATAAGATGTCAAAATACCTGGGTATTGCAGGATGCAATTATACCTTTTTTATTGGATTAACATAATGCTTAAAAGACAAGCTTTCAAAAGTCTTGCTATCTCCCTCAGGTATTGCTTCAGACCTGAGAAAGAGAAGAAAACTCTCAAAATCTTTTCCTTATAGTTTAGAAATACGTGCAGAGACAGAGCAACAGGCCTTTGGTCTGCCTGGTTGTTGTGAGCAGAATTTTTTACAGAGGTTATTTTATTTACTGCCCTTACACACACCTGCCCATAAACACACATGTACACATACACTGCCATCAATCTCCATCACGTACTGTTTAGGGAGCACGGAAGCCAAGGTCTGAAGTGACAGACCTTGCACTCCCTAATGTTGGGCCGGTTAGAGGATGAGTGTGATCTCCCCAAACAGCCCTGCTCATCAGGCACCTCCTACCCAGACCAGCGCTCAGCGCTAAATCCCTTTTAGTATCTTACCTCTTATAGTTCACCATATATGTATTTTACATGAAATTTGGCTTTCATTTAATAATGGCATCTATTTCAGGGAACATCCATCACGGAATTATTGGGGGTCGAGAGGCAAAACCCCATTCCAGGCCCTATATGGTGTATCTAAAAGTTGGAAAGGTGAATTGTGGAGGTTCCCTTATTACTCCCAGTTGGGTGCTAACTGCCGCCCACTGTTATGGGTAAGCACCTGTCAGAAATATGCATTGTATGTCAATTAATTCTAGTAAGTAAACAGAGGTTTGATTGTATGTAAATAGTAGTATTTTACAAAGTACCAGAGACCACATGAGGCATCAATTACAGATAATTTTTGAGTAATTATAAAATGATAATAGTAGATACATAATTGACCGTGATAATCAACATCTTGTGAGGAGGGTAAGCAGTAATGATATACAGTGAAGGAAAAAATTATTTGATCGCCTGCTGATTTTGTACATTTGCCCAGATGACAAAGACATGATCAGTCTATAATTTTAATGGTAGGTTTATTTGAACAGGGAGCGACAGAATAACAACAAAAAAATCCAGAAATTTGAAATCCGCATTTCAAATAAGTTATAAATTGATTTGCATTTTACCCTTGTTGCCAATCACAGAGGTCAGACGTTTCTTGTAGTTGACCACCAGGTTTGCACACATCTCAGGAGGGATTTTGCACCACCCCTCTTTGCAGATCATCTCCAAGTCATTAAGGTTTTGAAGCTGACATTTGGAAACTCGAACCTTCAGCTCCCTCCACAGATTTTCTATGGTATTAAGGTCTGGTTGGGATTATACAAGTTTAATGCAATATTTGCACTTTTAACTCATAGCCACACATATGTTCAATCTAACAAAAAAGCATAAAATGGTAATAGGTTGGCAAGGTAAGGTGGACAATAGTATCATGTGAAAAGAGAAATTCGTTGGTGAGAAAAACGTTGCCTTTTTTATTGGTGGATTGATCATGTATGAAAAAATAAGTTTCAATTAACACTTAATGAATGTCTGCCCAGGGACATCACCGCCATACTTGGAGCCCATAATGTGAGTGATCAAGAAGTCTCTCAGCAGGCCATTGGAATCAAAAGCTATCACGTGCACCCTGAGTATTATGATAAACAGCACATACCATTTAATGATATCATGCTTTTGAAGGTAAGTACATTTTGGGGAGAATGCAAGCAAGTCCTGGAAGCTCTAGAAGGGATACTTTTTGATTATTAACTGTTGTCCCTCTTTGGGAAGAAACCCTCTTTCGACCCCAAACATCTCTTTTTCAAGAGGGGACCAAGTCACAATCAATGCTGCAGATTGTGTCCAGCAGATGTCCCTTCCCCCTCTGGTCACTGAGTGTCAGAGAGAGAGGGGTCATCCAAGTCATAATGGGAAAAACACACACATTATTATTTGTTTTAATGTTTTATAATTATTTTTACATTAATATTACATAACTGATTACTATCTGATTAGTTACATATTAGTTACAGTTAGGTCACTAAATATTGATTGGATTCACAGATCCATGTCAATTGCCTAAGCTTCATATTTATTTTCTTTTTTACATTTTTAACCTAGTAAATAGTTATCTGATCAATGATTAATGACTTTAGGTCTCACTGATCATTAGCCATTGACCTAATCGTATTATACACAGGTATGTAGAGTTACACCTGTCATAAGTAAACAAGATTTATTAAGGGCTAACCTTAATAAATTGTTTTTTATCCTATTTCTTTTTTAATCCATTCATTCTTTCGCAAATGTTAGCGCCTATAGCGTCTATAGATGGTACAGTAACCCCAGAAAAAACTATGGAATGTTAGCATTTTGCGTACAAATATTGTCCATTATCTCATAATCTATAAGTGGTGTAAATATGTTTCATGTTCTACCCTCACTAGCTTTCAACCAAAGCTACCATAAACCATGTAGTGCAGACAATTCGCCTCCCACGCAGAAGGATGGATGTTCCCACAAATACCCGTTGCAATGTAGCAGGATGGGGGTTTATTGAAAATGGAATGACCACTGACAACTTATTTGAGACCAATGTCACTGTTGTGAGCCGCAAGAGTTGTCGACATTACGTTCCCCAGCTTGATGATGGAATGATTTGTGCAGGAAATGTCAGTGAGGAAAATGATGCCAGTCAGGTACAGTATACGTTGGCTGCACATTTCCACCAATAAGCAGTTCCTCTCATTAAGATCACTCCCTCATGCACATATGAATACCAACAATTTAAATAAGCATAAGCACAATGGGATGCACAAGCACAAGGAGGTGAATATTGCAATACAATTCACTTACCTACTATTAGGACGCAGAGGGAGGTCTAGGGATATAAGTGGGAGTCTACTATACAGATGGGTGGCAACGGTAGGCAAAAATCACACATCTGGGTATGCCTGGGCATGATAAGAGTGTTATTGCTGTGAACAATCATAAATATATATATATATATTATTATTGATTTTTTGCCCAATTTTAATAAAAGTGTGGTTATTTTTTTTTAAAGGTGGGGGTGCTCATTTTCGGTTTCGGCAAAAGTGAATGCTGAATTTTTGGTTTTGGTCCAGAATTTTCATTTTGGTGCTGTATATGTTTGCTTTCTGGCTTATTAGAAAGTATTTTTTATGATTGGCATGTTTTAATATATATAATGGGTGTATATATAAAATATACAGTCTTTTGAAAAATAAAGTACCCCCCCTTTGACTTCTATGGTTTTACATATCAGGACATACCGTATTTGCTCGATTATAAGACAAGGTTTTTTCAGAGCAAATGCTCTGAAAAATACCCCTCGTCTTATAATCAGACCTCAAATAGGTCTGACTATGAGACTAAGATCCAGTGCTTCTGAGCCCCTGGCGTGTAGCTGGGGCAGCGTGTAGAGCTCTACGCGTTTCGCGTAGACAACTTCCGCTGCAGCCGGAAGGAGGTGCGGCTAGCAGCGGGGGTTGTCTGCGTCCATCGCGCAGACCTTCCCTGGCTGTCAGAGATCAGAGTTCCCTGACAGTCGGGGAAGGTCTGCGCGATGGACGCAGGCAACCCCCACTGCTAGCCGCACCTCCTTCCGGCTGCAGCGGAAGTTGTCTACGCTAAGCACCGGTAAGTTGGGGGGGACGAGGGAGTGTTAAATGGGGGGCATAAGGCATTTCTGTAGGCAGAGTGCTCTATGAAATGCCTTTTAACCCCCTTAATGCCACTTTGCTTCCAGAAATGCCTTTTTAACCCTCTATACTCCACTCTGCCTCCTGAAATGCTTTAAACCTCCCTATATGCCACTCTGCCCCATAATATGCCTTTTAACCCTCTAAATGCCAGAGTGGCATATAGGGTATAAGGCATTTCTGGAGGCAGAGTGGCACATAGGGGGTCAAAAGTCATATCATGGGGCACAGTGGCATTTAGAGGGTTAAAAGGCATATCATGGGGCACAGTGGCATTATAGGGGTGTAAGAGCATTTCTGGGGCAGATGTCCATAAGTGGGGGGGCAGGTTTGGAAAAGTAGAAGGAAATAAAACCAAAATATTTTTCTCAACATCATAGCTTTTATTAAAAAATGGTTTACATGGAATTAACACATTTACTTGTAAAACTTTTTTCCTATAGGGTTCATCTTATATTCAGGCTTTTTTCTTTTTTCCTAATTAATATTCAGATTTGGGGGGGGTCGTCTTATAATCGAGCAAATACGGTAATAACATTCCTCTGTTTCTTAGCAGATCTAAAAATTGTGTAAATACATCCTCAGATGAACAACATTCGTGTCATGATTTATTCAACAATAATAAAGCCAAGATAGAGAAGCCATGTGTGAAAAACTAAGTACCCGTTATGATTCAACAGCTTGTGAAATCTATGTAGATCTTGTAAAATTTAGCAGCAGTAACATGAATTAATCTTGTTTTGTATGCTTCAGTCTCTCATATTGTTATGAACGAACTTTAGCTCATTGAGGTTTGTGGGCATTTGCTTATGTACAGCTCTCTTAAGGTCCTGCAACAGCATTTCAATTGACTGTGCCACGTTTCCACATCTCCACTTTGGTTTCATCTGTCCAAAAGGTCCAGAAGTCTTGTGGTTTGTTAAGATGCACTTTGTAAACCTAAGCTGTGCTGCCGTGTTCTTCTTAGACAAAAGAGACTTTCTCCTGGCAACCCTTCCAAATAAAACCATACTTGTTCAGTCTTTTTTTTAATGCTACTGTTATATACTTTGACATTTAACATGCTGGCTGAGGTCTGTAGAGTCTGAGACTTGATTTTTTTGCAGTTTCTCCAAGCATTGCACAGTCTGACCTTGGGGTGAATTTGCTGGGATGTCCACACCTGGAAAGATTGGCAACTGGCTTGAATGTTTTCCACTTTTGAATAATCTTTCTCACTGTAGAATGATAGACTTTAAGGTGTTTGGAAATGGCCTTATAAATCTTCCCAGATTGATGGGCAGCAACAATTGCTTCTCTAAGATTATTGCTGACACCTGAATGCTCCAGGCCATCAAAATGCTAAAATGTAAGCTTTTATGGCTTCCTCATCTTGGCTTTTATTTTTGTTCAACATGTCATGTGCTGTTGTTCTTCGGGGGTTGCATTTATCTAATTTTTAGACTTGCTAAGGAACAGATGATTGTTATTATGTCCTGATATGTAAAACCATAGAATTCAAAGAGGATATACTTTCTTTTTCACACGACTCTACGTATGTATGTATATATACTAGACTTGTGCATTCGTATTCGGGCTAACATGATCTCCCTGGTCCCTTCCCCATCTAGCTCATCTACTCAGCATCGCAGGGGTTAACAGAAGCGGAATTCCGTAGGTTCGCCGTCAAGAGTTAAAGGGCCATGTGAACCACTCTATTGGCTCACTCGTACGTCCCTTTAACTTCTGACGGCAAACCTAATCTTCCCCAAAACATTCTAACTTTCCTTTCACCCTGGCTTCAAAATCTCTGCACTATCCATGGACTCTTCATCTTCTGGACTGGCTGCACCTATGGACACCCTCACTTTTAACGGATTAAACTCAGAGATACAAAGTGGATTGAATTTGCAGCCCTGAGTCCCAAAAGTCCCTCATAGAAGCTGAACTGACAAGCTACAAGCAAGGAACTGTGAAATCCTGCCAATCTTAATAAAAACCCAACTTTTAATCGTCCAGAGATTACATCCTGTTTACCTATTAACAGAGCCCCAGTGTTACCTATTAATTTAATTAAAATATTCCACTATACACAGGGGATATACATTGGACTTATACAGATTCCTCAGAGAATTACAACATCCCACAGAAGGCCTGTAATCCTTTAGTTTCAGTTCTACTTCCACCATTTGTCTGCTATCTGCATTTACATAAAAATCTTCAAAGCGCTTTCACAACTCCTGCTGCTTTGATTTAACATCTATCCTGGATTCCAATGTATGCAACTAACAACCCCCCAGAGACTGATCTCTAGGACATTAACCCCCTCGTTGCCATGATATCCTACTCACCAAACTTTCTGCCCTCCACAACCTGCAAAGATCCATTGTAACCTACATACCTGGCTTAAATCACTTGGCATCCTTTGGAAAACTATCAAGGGTTGCCGGGGAGGTGCTAAATTTCACAGACTTAAATATTCCCCCACAAATGACCCATCAACCAAGGACCTGCCTTTACAGAGAGAGACCTACCCAATTGTAGTGGTCCAGAGTAAGAAACAGCAGGTGCAAAAAGCTAGACCAATAGATAGCCGCTGCCTAATTCCCATCTCAAAGCATGTTGCTAAAAATCTGCAAGAAAATCTGAACTCTGCAGCCAGCCCTATCGGAACCTATGCAATGCCAGATAAAAAAAACAAGTCAGTCTTGCTTGCATTACTGAAACTTGGCTGGAGGAAAATGCAGGCCCCATCTTGGAAGCAGCAGTCCCAAGCAACTATTCAGTGCATCACTGTCCTAGACAAGACCGCAAGGGTGGAGGAGTGGCAAACTGCATCAAATCCTCTTTAAATCCTAGGCCACTCTCAGTTAATACAACAAAGCATTTTGAATGCATAGCTGCCAGCATCTCCACTGTGAAAGGGTTCAGGATTCTACTGATATACAGGCCACCTGGCGATGGGAAGGGATTCATAGAGGAACTTGCAGATCTTGTGACAGGGCTAATCCTGGAACACCCAAAATGGCTAATCCTGGGGGACTTCAATGCCTGGATTGATGACACAGCTTCCAAACTTGGGCAGGATCTCCTAAACATGATGAGTAGTCTTGGCTTCACACAAACTGTCACGTCTGCCACTCATAAAAGAGGCCATATACTCGACCTGGTGTTCCAACTTGAACTTGAAATCCCTGCTGTAAAAGTAAACCCAGTAGTATGGCCAGATCATCACTGCCTAAACTTCTCCATCTCCTCAGAGCTAACCAAACTTCCCCCCTCCAAGGCTAGCCAAACGTCGCTCATTAAAGAGTTTGACTTCACTATTCTTTTTATCAAACCTCAACCTAACAAAATAACTGGGCACCTGCAAATAAAGACTTATTAGTCAACAGTATAATAAGAGGGTGGGCGATACCTTGAGATAAGATAGCTTCCATCCGGACCTCTATTGCAGAAGGACAGCCAAAGTCATTACAGAGGTACAAAAACGGGGGTTCAAATTCCCCCACAGGGACAAGTTTTAACATCCTGGGCAAGGAAGAAATCATCTCAACCTCACAAAACCTGCGGGCAACCACCTGGCACTTAGATCCTGCACCTACATATCTCTTCCACCTACATATCTCCTCCCTGCATGCTCAGAAACAGTAGGCCCATTTTTTACAAAAAATAGTCTAATGTTCTCTGGACTCCGGAGTTTTTCCATAACTACTGAAAGAAGCAATCGCGAAACCTCTTCTAAAAAAAAGCCTTCCTTAGACCCAGAGTGCTTAACGAACTATAGGCCATCTTCAACTTCCTTTTTCTGGGAAAAATCATTGAAAAATGTGTGTTAATGCAACTAGAGGCCCATCTGTCAAGTAATATCTTTGATTCTTTCCAATCAGGCTTCAGAAAACGTCATAGCACTAAACTGCCCTGCTTCGCGCTCTAAATGACCTCTTGATGGCAAGAGGCAAGGGTGATCATTTAATCCTAACCCTAAATTTTTAGCAGCATTTGACACTGCTGGCTCGTCTGCCAACAATCAATGAAGTACAGGTGTACTTCATTGGTTGATGGCAGAGGAGGCCCCTGCAGGCGACCAATAGAGTTGCTCATACTGACGTTTAAAATCCTGGTGCCAAAGCTGCTGCGTAGTTCGTACCACGTTAACCCTATATTAACCCCTTCTACAAAAAACGGCCAGAAACGAAGGAAAAAACAAACACGAAGAATGTACACAAATATTCGCAGTATACAAGGATTCCCCCCCAAGAAGACGAACACGAAGAGTTTGCTGGCGCCCAAGTCATATATATATATATCATATTGGCCCGAATAAAGGCGGCACTTTTTTCTCCCACATTAGTTCTTTAAAGTGGGGGTGCGGCCTATATTCGGGGTTTAGCGTAGGGATGCTCAGTTCATATCGCTTGACGCCCGAGACATGCAGTTTTTTTCTTTTTCATTTATACCTGCTGCGGGTAAGCAGCAGGGTTAGGATCCAGATTCCCCCCACAGCGCTGCTGGGGACATGGGTCCTCCTCTCCGGCAGCCATGGACGTCTGCACCATGCGTGTAGACAACCTCCGCTGCCGTCACTTCTGCCGGGGCTTCCATGGTGGAGCACCGGCGTGACATAACCTTCCGGTGCTCCACCATAGAAGCCCCAGCAGCGGAGGTTGTTAAAGCATATTAGGGGCAGAGTGGCATATCTGTGGGGCAGAGTGGCAAATAAGGGGTTATAAAGCATATCTGTGGGGCAGAGTGGCATATCTGGGGTTATAAAAAAGCATATCAGGGGCAGAGTGGCATATCAATAAGTAAGGAGCATTATGAATGCTGACAAACTGTATAATAGATACCAAAATGTTACAATACATGAATTCCTGTTCATTGGATAAAATACTGTTTTACCATTCCACTAATGTGTATTTTTTCTTTAAAATATCACCACACTTATATATACCGTATTTGCTCGATTATAAGATGAGGTTTTTTTCAGAGCAAATACTCCAAAAATAACCATTGTCTTAAATTCGAGGTCACCTTCTAATCAGACCTCAAATAGAGGTCTGACTACAAGACTAAGATCCAGATCTCCCGCAGTGCTGCAGTGGAACCGGATCCCCCTCTACGGCAGCCAGAGGAGGTCTGTGCGATGTGTGCAGACAACCTCCACTGCTGCTGGGGCTTGTATTACGTCACATGACCTTTCTGGTGCTCATTCATAGAAGTGCCGGCAGCAGCAGAGGTTGTCTGTGCATATCGTGCAGACCTCTACCGGCTGCCCGCACTACACACCATGGAATCTGAGGCACGGGGGAGAAGTCTAGGGAAGCACTGGTAAGTCGGGGGAGGGTAAGAGTGGCATTGTAGGGTGGGTATAAGGGCTTTCTAGAATATCGGAGGCAGAGTGGCATATAGAGAGTTAAAAGGAATATCAGGGAGGCAGTGTGGTATATAGGGGTGTATAAAGCATTTTTGGGGGGCAGAGTGGCATATAGGTGGTAAAATACATATCTGGGAGGCAGAGTGGCATATGGGGGGATAAGGCAAATCTGGGGGGCAGAGTGACAAATATGGGGTCAAGATGCATATCTGGGAGACAGAGTGGCATATAAGGGTTTAAGGCAAATCTAGAGGGTGAAGTGGCAGATAGGGAGTCAAGATGCATATCTGGGAGGCAGAGTGGCATATCATGGGTATAAGGCAAATCTGTAGGGCAGATGTGCATAACTGGGGGCAGGTTGGCAAATAAAAGGAAATAAAAACAAAAAAAACATTTTCTCAATCATAGTTTTTATTAAATATTCAGGCTTTTTCTTTTTTCCTAAATTAATATTCAAATTTTGGGGCGACGTCTTATAATCGAGCAAATACGGGGTGTGTGTGTGTGTGTGTATATATATATATATATATATATATATATATATATATATGTATATCATATTATATTGCAAGAGAACTGACCCAAGATTTGGTAGTTAAGTACAAGTCATTGTAAAAAAAAAAAAGACTCTTTCCTGGCCTGGGCCCTCCCCATGATAGCACATTAGCCTGCTGAGCAAGGACAGGTGCCTACAGGGTTAAATCCCAGGAAACATAGAAACCTAGAACCTTACCCATGCTACCTACAAAGTCCCCTAAAACGAATGTGTGTTGGCAAGCCCTAGGGGTGCAATTGCAAGTCTGTTTTTTAATTTGGTGATGTAATGCATACCATAACTAGGTGGAGCTAATTATGTGAGTTTGGCAGAGTAAACGGAGCATAAGGTAAGTTTTAACACTAAAGAGCGGAACACCAAAACTAAAAACATAAAAATCGAGGCCTTCTTGTCCAACATCAATGCCTGACCTCACAAATGCTCTACTGGTTGAATGGGCAAAAATCCGCACAGAAACACTACAAAATCATGTGGAACATTATCTAGATGAGTGAAAGCTGTTATAGCTGTAAAGGGGAGACCTTTACAGCCTGTATAATAGTGTAAATTTGCTCTCCCCTCAACACACAGATCCTCAGAGAGTTCTTTGCCATGAGGTACCATGTTGAACTTCCAGTGACCAGTATGAGAGAATGTGAGAGTGATTATACCAAATTTAACAAACCTGCTCCCCATTCACACCTCAGACCTTGTAACACTAATGAGTCACCTGACACCGGGGAGGGAAAATGGCTAATTGGGCCCAGTTTGGACATTTCCACTTAGTGGTGTACTCACTTTTGCTGCCAAGGTTTAGACATTAATGGCTGTGTGTTTAGTTTTTTTTAAGTGGACAGCAAATTTACACAAGCGTGCAAGCGTTTTTTATGTGAGCATGAATGTGTATGTCTTTTTCTATTAGCATGCATGTGTATGTGTGTTTATGTGTTAGCATGAATGTGCACGTGGGTATGTGTGTGTGAGAATGGATGTTTATGTGTAAGTGTGTGAGGGAGTGTGTGTTAGCATGAGTGTGTATGTGTGTGTTGAGTATAAGTAAGTGTATGTTAGTTTAAGTTTTAGCATGAGTTTACATTTGCATAAGTGTTAATACATATGTCTGCCAGTGCTTTTGTAGAGGCCAAAAGGCCTCCACAACACAGAGAGGATCTTTCAACATCTCTGTCGAATTCTGTGAGACATTTGCTGCCCATCTTGTGAGACACTAAACAATTTTTGTGTACTCTTATGTACTTTATTCATATCTACCTCTCTTCACAGGGTGATTCTGGGGGTCCGTTGGTCTGTAATGGTTATGTGGAAGGTATTGTATCTTTTGGATTAGACCATCCACCGGGAATCTATGTGAGGGTCAGCAAGTACTTGAACTGGATTGAAAATACCATCTATAGCAATGAAGACTAGACATACAGAGAGCAGCTGCGTGGGGTTACTCTTATTATGCATGCATAGACATAACATGCTTCTTCTCTGTACCCATGTCTCTATAATAATGTGTACAGATATTTGTCTAACAGGGAAATAATTATATTTTTTTTATGAATGCATCATGATAAGAATGTGACCCCAATTTTCCCCAAATTGTCAATGGATGAAAATAAAGGATAATATGGATTCTGTGTACATGTGTAGCTTCCTTCACCGTACTATGGGCTCTGTTTAATTCCTAATCTAAAATCCATACTTCATAATCCACTGAAAATTAAAATCTCACTCTAGATAATTACTAGTATAATGTGCTTTGTTATGGGATGTGTTCACTAAACACATTTCACATGTATTCTGTCAATCACAGCACATATCTTGTATTGATTCCATGTGTAAACCACTCTACACCTGATAGTATCAAAAGAGAATATCTAACTATTGTTTACGCGGAAGCTCGTTACAGACAAATTGGAACAATCAATAGTGGGGGTACTTGCTTTTATGCTTAGTGACCATAACTGAAGCTCTTGAAAGGTCAACCTAAGAAAAAAAATGCAGAAAGCGATCTGTGACATCAATCTGTGACATCGATCTGTGTTCAATAGAAAACTTCAAGCATCCTTCCACAGCTGCCCCTTTAACAGGTGATTGTCTTTAAATGACCTGGCAGATCCCCATATGCATACCAGGGAATTCTCTGGAGTCTCCCAGTCAAGCACTGATTAATTGAATGAATTCCTAAATAACAAACTTAGGGCACTTAAAGCTGTACTAAGACATTTTTTAAGACATTACTATTAGTGCAGTAAGTTATATGACTTATTTTAATTTTAAACAAAAATGTTGCAATTAAATAATTAGTATATGGACACACATAAATATACTGTATATATGTTTATATATATATATATATTATCTTTACATTTAGGTATCTGTAATATAATTCAATGACATTTGGCATGGGCTTGTATAGACTGTATGAAATATGAATTCAGCACACAAAGCTAAACCTAAATCCTCCCCCAAAAACATTTTAATTTACTGGAATTAGTTAAATGAGGGTCATTTAATGTGAAAGTAGTTAGATGAATCTGGGAAAGCTTCAGTTAAAGTTTTGTTTGTTTTAAATTAACCTATAATGATGTTTTAGAAATAACTAGTGTCCCATGCAGTCCCTTTAGGTGAACCAGTGTCAAAATACAATTGACTGCATAACAATGTGAATGTGCCTAGCACAGTACAGACTTCTACACTAGGCCAAGGTCTTCTAGATATGTCCTGAGAACATGCTCCTTGATATCGTTGAACACTGTGCGTATATTGTTGGTGTCAGTGGCACAGGTTAAGTGATGATAAAGTCTGGTCTTTGCCTCCTTCTTATGCTTTTTTACATATGGCGGTTGTGCTTCATTGAAAATTTTTTTGTAGGTTTCAAGAATAAACTCTTTAGCAGCCTCAGCATCATTCCTGGGACCTGAATCAAGAAAAATAAAATTTTTAAATTCAGTGAGCTTTGTTCACAAAAATGTTGGGTGGTCTAGGGGACAAGCAACTATCATTGTAAGCATAAAAGGTATTGGTAATATAATCACAACCTATGCATTTATGTCATGAAACAGCTGCCAAATGCCACAACCATGTTTCAAAGCATTGACATAAAATGTGGGTTTTGGTTTTATTTTTAATGCAACCCTGAACAATAATCAAAAGCGGGAAAGGTGCTTTTCCACCGACATTGTTATTATGATTTATTGTTTTATATAGCACCATCAAATTCTGTAGCGCTGTACAATGGGTAGACAGGACATAACAAGTATTATGTAACATAACAAATTGACTTACAGAGACAACCGGTAAGGAGGGCCCTGCTCAAACAAGCTTACAATCTAGAGGGATTTAGCGTGTATTACACAATAGGTAAAAGGTAAAAATGCCATTGTAAGGGATGGTCCAGCCACACTAGTAAAAGTATTCCAGGAGAGGGACTAGGAGAGGTGAGCTAAGGGAATATGGGGTATTAATCTGCAATATTATAAGCGTCTTTAAAGAAGTGGGTCTTGAGGGATTTTTTAAAAGGCCGAGGCCCTGGAGAAATCTTGTAAGTGTGCATGAGAGCTAGAAATCAGAGGAGAGAATAGAAGGAGATCATTGGATGAGCGAAGAGACCGGTTAGGAGTGTATTTAGAGATGAGTGAGGAGATGTAGGGAGGGAAATCGCTGTGAAGGGCTTTGAAAGTAAGAGTGAGGATTTTGAAATGAATCCTGAAGCACACAGGCAGCCAGTGACAGAGGGGTGAGACGTTAGTAAAGCGTTGGGAGAGGAAGATAAGTCTGGCAGCAGCATTCATGGTGGATCGTAGAGAGGTGAGACGGTTGAGAGGGAGACCAACTAAAACAGAGTTACAGTAATCAAGACAGGAGATAATCAAGGCATGGACAAAAGCCTTTGTTGCATGCTGTGTTAGGAAGGGACAGACTGAACGTGGGGGGTGAAAAGGTCAGAATCAAGAGTGACACCAGGACAGCGTGCATGATTAGACGGGGAGATGATGACACCATTAACAATGAGGGAAATTGATGGGGGAATCTTAACTTTGGAGGGAGGGAAGATGAGAAGTTTTGGAGAGCTTAAGTTTCAGGAAATGTGCAGACATCCAGGTAGAGACAGAAGCAAGGCAGTTAGTTACAAGTTCTACAACAGAGGGAGATAGATCAGGGGAGGATAGATAGATTGTCGAATATAGTTTTACTTTTAGTTTACTTTAGCACATAATTAAAAGCATCATTTCCTAGTAGTTACATTTCCTAAGAAATAATTCTTTAATTCACAATTTTACGATTATGATATAATATGGTGTTTAAAAAAGGGGTTTACTGACCTTTGTATTCTGGGAAATATGTGGTCAGATCAGACATGCCAATCTTCTCAGCCAGCAGATCAGTCTTGTTGAGGAAAAGAATAATTGGTGTTTCCACAAACCAAGGTAACTTTAGGATAGTATGAAATAAGGCCATGCTTTCCACCATGCGGTTCTGTGTAAGACAGGGAGAAGCAAAAGAGAACCAGTTTATTCATGCAATCAGTAAACTGAATTTTAATTACAAAGGGTAAGTCCCCCTGATAAAAAGACACAAATTGTGTTCAGTAAGTCACCCATTATCTCCCAAGCAAAGGTTTATCTCACTCAGGTTTCAATGTTTTCCTTACGTAATACATTATTTTTTAAGAATGTATCAAAACTCATAATTTGTTTGGACCATATGTATAGTATTTAGCTGTGTTGCTATACATAAAGTACAATAATAAAATAAAGACACATCAAAACATTTCTCTATTACAGGTGAGGATAGAGAGAACCTTTTACTTTTGATCTCTTTATTAATTTGAATTGAAAAGCATATATTTTTTTAAGTACAGTTGTCATCACATAGTCAACCTTTCTTTTAAAAAAATTTGAAAATAAAATTTAACAGCGAAATAGTTAGTTTCACTGCTTGCTAAATGAACTTATGCAGCTGTACTCACTAGACTAATAAGTTCACTTCACTGATGGACTGAAGTGAGCAAAAACAAATGAATTTTTTTTAAAAAAAGAAAAATATAATAATTATTAATTCATATTAAGAAGAAAAATTGACTTTGTCTCTTGCTGTAGCTAAAACAAAGCACAAACTAAAGCACTGCAGCACCAGTAAGATTAGTTTAACTTTAAAATTAAAAATGATTAACTAAGCAATTAATAATAGTTATTAGGAATTTCTTATGTTAATATAATTAATAATGATTAACTTTTATCTTAAGCTTAAGGGTACTAGTGGACTGATTAATCTTTAAGTGGGATAAATGAACTATCTTCTACCTGACAGAATGGCTCAAGCACACTAAGTTAATATAATACAGCTCATTTAGCTAGCTAAAATGAATTATAATATTATTAATTATTAACACACAAGTAGTCGTCTACACTAGTATACTATGGTTGATAGTTATTATTATATGTCACTATTTAATTATATTTTTAATTAATAATACCAACAGTTCAGCTTAACTAATTTATTGACTGACTGTCCTGAACTGAAATTACAAAATCAAGTTTTAAAAATGATTTTAAAAAACTAAGGGAAGACAGTAGGCAAGCAGTATGCACAAGGCAAGGGCGCTGCAGTGCCAGTGAGCCACTGCGTGCAGCAAACTGTCAGCTCAACAGCACTACGCAGTTGACAGTTTCACAGAAGCACTGAAAAACAATCCTACTTCAGTAAGAGTACACTGTGAGAAATGGCAGGCTGAGGCTATTACCAGTCTCACACAGCACAATCTCTCCTCTCTCTGTAATGCTCACACAGCAGTGTTGCAAAAACAAATGCGGCACAGACATTGGACGAGCCATCAGCATGATGTCACAAGAGTGAGCTGATTGGAGAAAGCTCACTCATCAATGTCCCTCCTCTTCTTTAAAAAATTTGCGGGTACGCCATGAAACTAAGTCAAACACGAACAAACGAAGAGGCTTTGTTTTGTGCGTCTTCGTGTACGTTTTGCCGCCATGTTCGTTTCTTCGGTATTCGGTTTGAAAAATGAAAACGCACTATTCTTGTTCATTTTCATGTTCACCCAAATACAAATGCACAAGTCTAGTTTTTATTATTATTATTATCTTTTATTTATATAGCGCCAACAATTTATGCAGCGCTTAATACAATACGTATATTCAAGGGGTATGACAAGACGAGAATTGACAGACTAAGACAATCCGATACATTCGGTGGAGAGAGCCCTGCTCACAAGCTTACACAATCTTGAGGGAATGGGGTGAGGACAAACATAAGGCACAGAGAAAGGGCGAGGTTACACAACACATACATCTATTTTGATTTTTCACACTAAAGTGATATAAAATCATTATACATTTGTGTCACACTTGCAAAGATCTCTTCCCTCCATTCCCATCATATTCATGTGGTTTCGATGCAGTTGTTTAAACTTTTTGTGTCTATACCAGCACCACCTACACTCATGGCAATATGGTGATCTCACCAAATTTTGAGCTCTGGAGATGGAAAGATTTTGATAAGCTTTCTCTATCTTCTTCTTATTTTTTCCCTTTTATTACTGACAACCAAAAAGAGAGATAATGTTTGTGCAAAACAGTTGACCTCACAAATGTGACATTAACTTAAGTTAGGGGTGTTGTGTTAATGTGGAGTGAAGAGGCAAATAGTATGTAGGAAAGGAGGATGTCTATTACCCACAGCTTCAGTTTGGGGAAGACTGGGAGTGTCAGCAGTACCCAACCAGGCCCCTCCCAAGTGTGATAGTTTTCATTCAAATACCAACAGCCTCTTACAGCATTTTTGCTCTCCTCCAGTTGTTGATCATATTCACTCAGTGAAGCCAAATATATAATTGCATACACATTCTGAAAAGAATGAATCCATTTTGTGCGCTCCCCTCTCTGCCCTCCAACATCCACTATCCTGTAGCGAAAAAAAGAAGTTAAAGGATGATTGAGGGTTGAGTTTCACAGAGAGCATTTATAATCTAAGGAAGGCTTAACTAAATTAGTGATGACACAAAAACGCATGGTGATCCATCAAGTTTCCTTCATACCTTAGGTTGCATTTGTCCACAATGAAGCAATATTCTCTAATTCCTGTGGTTGGCATTCGGATCCTGACAATGTCTTCATCAGTAGGAAGATACCCATCAGATGTGAGACGTTCCAGATTGGACATAAAACTGTATTCAAAAAATTCAAAAAGATTCAAAGGTTCCTCGTTAATTAAGACATATGAAGTTTTTGGAGCAGTGCTGAGCTCAGTCTCCACGACACACAGGAGTAATCCCAACACAGCTGTATCCTGTTATGTTACTACTTTCATGGTTGTATTACCCTGGGGTCATACGAGTTTCCTACACTTTAAGCAGTTTCCACTCATCATCTCCTGGTCAACGCTAATAACATGTTTATTATGTCAATTGTATTACCAATTAATTGAAACAAATGTGGAATGGTATTGGTAACATGTTACATGATAATTTTGGATACACTGCGATATGTAAGATTGCTGCATAAATGTTGTATGTCGACAGATATGGTCACCTATTATGCAGAACTCACTTTAGAAGACTTGATGTTTAAATACTATTTAAATATTAGTGTGCAGTTTTATATTCAGCTGTACATGTCATAGCAACTTGTTAACTCTTCCATAGTGACTTTCATGTTCCCAGTATGGTGTCATGCCATGAGAATCGATATAAAATTTCCAGTTGGGTCTTATATTAAGTTGGAATAGAATCTGCAGACCCAAAACCGATGTAACAAAGTGACATTCTTCCCTGTTCTGTCCCGCTTTTCTTTTGTACAGGGAGAATTGCAAAATACCCTGTGTCGAATGGAATTTGAAATATGAACCTGGCAAAACCTAGAGGAAGGCAGACATTCCCGATCAAGTGCAAGAAAAGTGGTTTCCACAGTTGAACAGCATATTTGCTAAACTTCGCTGTACAGAAAGCAGCTCTGCCACTTCCTCTAAATGCAGTCGGAGCTGTTTTAGACACTTGATCATTGCTAAGGCATTGCCCATATCTCTAATCTCTTTCTTTATATAAAAAATATCACATACATACAAATAAAAATAATTCATATGATGCCTTTTTTACTTTTACTCTATGTTTCATCATCTCCTTATAATGGGGCAACAAGTCAACAAGGGTGTGAGTTTCAGAGCCATTATTGAAACCCAATAGCATTCCTCTTAAAAAGGGTTCTGTCATAGTAAGTCTCAAAATTGTATTTTTTTCTAGTGCGGTGAAGTGAGATGAACAAACCTAGATGGCTTGTGACTACCATCTGCCTTGCCTTCGTTGACCTGATCTGTGTACCATACCTGGCTACACCTGGATACACTGTGTACCATTCTTAACGTTGTCTGACTACCTGTTTAGGGTACCGTACCCAGCATTGGCAAACTACTTGTTCTGCATACCTGACATGGCATCCTGCAGTACCTGCCCTTAGCAGCATCTACCTGCAACATTACCTACACAGGCTCCTGCAGTGCTTTGCTACTCATACTCAGTTCCTATTACCTGAACCTTCTCATAAGACGTGTGCACATCAAGCAAATTGATTTGGACACATTTTGTCAGTTATTTTTTTCTGTCTTCCTTTTCAGGTACTTTGTTATCTGCTTTTAGTCGAAATTCTACGCCCTTTTTTTGATTCAGAAATTACATTCATTACATTTGATGATTTGGGGGGGTTCCCAAAGGGGAGGTCCCTGACACCTTCTTGATTCACCTTTCACCAACTGCTGCACCATCCAGGGCCGGACTAGCCCATCGGGATACCAGGAAATTTCCCGGTGGGCCGGGCGGCCGGCAGACCAACATTCAAAACAGCCGCACAGTCGAATGTTTTATAGTTATTTGGAAAATGGAAAATAGTGTAACTTGGGTTTGTATAAGGGGTGGGTGGAGGTACAAGAGCTTGGGCGCGAGATAAACTATATAGGGCTGGTCTCCAAAAGTTTCCAAGACTGGTTTTCATTCCTAGTCTGGCCCTGGCACCATCCCAAGCTTTGGGAAGAGTTTTGCACTGCAGGACCACCAGGAACAGCAGCTGCAGCACTGCACATCCAGCAGCATGCTATAGGACTGAATTTCGAAAAAGAATTAGACCATTTTGAATAAATGATCTCTCAGATTAAGGAAGGTGATAATGCAGATGCCCCACAGTACAGGACACTGTTAAGAAATTTTGAAACACTGTAACTCAGTATAAATAACTTAAAACAAATATAAGTGTACTTATTTCAATGAGTAAAATGCAAATCAATTTATAATTTATTTGAAATGTGTTATTCTGGATTTTGTTATTCTGCTGTTCAAATAAACCTACCAATGTTATGATAATTACCTACCCAAATAATAGACTGATCATGCCTTTGTCAGTGGGCAAACATACAAGCAGAAGATCAAATATGTTTTTCCTTCACTGTATCAGGGAGGCAAAGTGGCGTGTAGGGGGGGGAGCTGAGTGGCAAGCCTGGGGCAGATCTGCATAACTGTGGGCATACGTGCATAACCGGGGGCAGGTTGGCAATAAAAGGAAATAAAAACAAAAAAAATGAATTTTTCTCAGTCATAGTTTTTATTAAATATGAAAAAACTTGTTTACATGTGAATATTTACTAGTAAGACATTTTTCCTATAAGGTAGTCTTATATTCTGGCTTTTTTTTCTAAATTAATATTCAAATTTTGGGGGGTCGTCTTACAATCAGGGTCATCTTATAATCAAGCAAATATGGTAATTAACTCTATCTTATAAATTTGCATGGTCCTCTTTTCCTTATGTATTGGTTTTATATATGTTCACATTTTATACATTTAAAAACACTTCCAGTTTTCCCAAATCCTACATTTTAAAGTTGTATATACTAAACAGCCCCATGTTACTGTGTTTACAGATTCAGGCAGCATTTGTAAGAAAAAGGGAGAAAATTTTAGGGCATGAAATTGATCAGATAATCCTAGCCTTGCCTCTCTGAGGCTTAAATCCATCTTCCATAACTTTGCGGTAAATATTTCCAGAACTATTACAATCTTTGCCTCCCAGCAGATATGGCAATGGTTAATATGGTGAGGAGATTTAAACCCTTTATGACAAAGGCATTTTTATAGTTGTAGATGAAATTTTCAACATTTCTGCTATGTCCTTGTTTAGCCATAATTGCCCCCTTTCTCATTTAGCGCATCCACACAAATATTATATTGTTTTTATCTGACAAGAAGCGGCTCTCTTTTTAAACCATATTAATATTTATAATCCAGCATTCAGTATAAAAACATATTTCATAAAAATTAATTGTTTTACAGCTGGTGACTTTGAGAAATAGGTACCCAAAATATATTCAAAGTTTTTCATTTTCTTACAGTTATAAGGCAAATATTACAAGGTCGGCATATTTTTTTTTTCAAAAATGTAATATTTTCAAAGTTGGTATTCCAAACTTGATGAAAGAAGCTCTCAGTTCTAAAAACACTACATAAAACTATATGTTTCTGAAAAGTGGACAACCCAGGGTATTGCACTATGGCCATTTTGACATATTTTGTCTGGCACTGATACCAGGGTAGCTCCAACTGCAGAAACAAATATTAATTTCCGTTCTGCAACGTTCGTCAAGAACGGTGAGGAATTATTCTTGAAGTCATATAAAATCATAAAAAAATAAAATATAAATAATTTTTAAAAAATTGATATTAACAAGCTGATATACTCAGATTTTAGCATATTTTAATATTTTGTCTAAAAAGCTACAAATTAGTTAATTAACTTCTTTTAGTTGTAATTTCTACTAGCTATTCTGCATTTTGCAAACTCACTATTTAGCAGAGTCGAGTAGATGATACTCCCTTCGCCTGTCATAGCATTGCTTAATCCCTGGATCGGCCCATATTTTCTTGATAGCAGTAGCATGTTCTTTATTAAGTGTATGAACTTTATATGCATTCAATTCTTGGATTAGATTTCCATTCACCTGTATGAGGAAAAAACACCCAGTTAGACAGAAAAGAGATGTAATAAATTCTGCCTGTCAGAAGAAACAATGAGAAATTGCCCCAGACAACTGGCCATTGTCCTAAGCAAGTTGTTTTACAAATAAATCTAACACAGAGTTACCTGGCGTTTAACATAGCCCTCTCTGTGTTGGGACAGCATGACCAGATATGTTTCCTAATCCACATAGGGGATGGAAGCAGAAGAACGTAGGTCTGTGCTAACTGTGAGCTAGTTTAAAACTCATGAATCATACACGACTGTCTGTATTATGGAAAGGGACTAGTATTTTTTCCTTATGTTTCAACAAGGAAAAGGTAACTACCAAGCTATTGAAAAAAATAACTCTTCCTCATTTGAAGGTGAATCATTTAAATTTTATACAATCTACTGTATTATGTCTACAGCTTTTATAAATAATATACCTGACAGCAATATTAGAACACAGCTGATAATGTTCAAATCTCATTAATCTACTAATAGTCATAAACATCTTGAATGAATAAGCTATACCTAGGTGTGGTGATTTCACAAGGAATGAGGGAGAGGCCAAGAAACAAAGACACAGACACAATCTGTCTCAACATGCAAGCATTAAAGATCAATTAAATGTTTTACAATTCTACATTGATCATGCTATAACAGGTAAATAAGTAATGCAACAATATATTTGCAGAGCACAAAAACTATATTTATTTATATATCACAAAAATGGGCAAACTAGGTTGGGCAGAATTCCCCTTCAAATTATATGTTCCCATGGTTGGAGGTTGTCAGATCCACCTTTTACAGTGATCCAGGTTTCAGCTATTAAAATACTGAAAGTCTAATTGAGCTCACAACTGTGCAAGTACAATGTGTTTGTCAGCTCAGGGCCAACATAGGGGAGTTCTAGTTGTCATTAAACAATCTAATCTTACAGGCATGTGACTTAATTGTGTTTTCCCAACCACAAGATGACACAGTGAGTGGAGCGTGGCATCACTGTCCATCCTTCTCGCCAAATGTTCCCACCTTATTCTCTTGCCTGGTGTAGGGTATCTGCAAATTTTCCATGGCTCCCACCAATGACTGTGCGCAAGTGACAATGTTTTGGTGCACAAGTCGGGCATACATCTTGCGGTCATCCTCTGAGAAGCCAGCTCCATGGATGATCCGCATCTGCTTGATAAATGTGCTCTTCCCACTCTCTCCTGCTCCTTTTATAAATTCAGAATGACAGCAGTTAAACTTTTCATGATTATTTTAGCAAATAGTGAAGAACTGTTAATAAACAGAATCATAATATAGCCTTCACTAAACAATGGAATGCAAACTCTGGTCTGATCCCTAGGGTCACCAAAAAAGTTGATACCTGTATTAATATAAATTAGTTTACCTTACTAATATAAACTCATATGTGCATTAAATATGTATATACTTACAATGGGTATATATATATTATATATATATATATATAATATATATATATATATATATATAAACACAAAAAACGTGTGAACAATAAGGTATCTCCTCTTTGAATTCTATGGTTTTACATATCAAGATATAACAATCATCTGTTCTTTAGCAAGTCTAAAAATTAGGTAAATACAGTCTCATATGAACAACAACACATGACATATTACACCGTTTCATATTACACTGTGTCAATCAAGGTGTTGCAATGGCCCATTTAAAGTCCAGAAATGCTTAAGAGAGCTGTGCATAAATCAATTGTGCGTAAACCTCAATGAACTGAAGCAACATTGTAAAGAAGAGGCCAAAATTCCTCCACAACGATGAGAAACAATGTAAAAGTCATACAGAAATCAATTACTTCAAGTTATTACTGATAAAGGTGCTTCTCTATTTTGGTTTATTTTTGTTCAATAAATCATGACATTGTGTAATATGTCATGCGTTGGGTGGGTGTACTTTCTTTTTCACACAATTATATATAAATCACTGTAATGATGTACAATATCTGAAACAAAACTGATGAAAAATATTCACCAATTAGGCCCCACAATAAATCCTAAATAATTTCCCCATTATAAAAAAAGAAATAGGAAAGGTCATATAGGATAGGTAGACTGAGGCTTGGATCTTGAGGCTAGTTGCTGTAATTAGGAATTGCATTGAAAACTTTGTGTTCCTCAAAACTAGCATCTACACTGCAAGCAATGACAACCAAGAATATGGAATTGGCCAATTAAAGAACACCCCAAAACAGTGTAAATTACTTGATCAATTATATTTTAATAATGCATTGATTAATACTGTATAGTACAAGGTGCCTGAAGCTGAGAGGTGATGGGGATTTAGAATAATTCTAGTTATGATGTGCCCATAAACTTTATCTGAATGTACCACTCTATGACAGGTAAGACCTTGCAGTGCTTAAGCTGGAAAGAGACTATTGCTAAAGGACTGTGTGAAAATTAAAGAGCTATAGTAAAAGAAGGATTTGGTACAAGAGGACCATTAATTAGAGTATGAAAATCCCTGGGAACTTCCCATGGCTAGTTTCGCAAAACCTTGCTTTTGCAGCTCCTTAAAACAGTAAGAGGGTGTATCCAGGTTATGGAGATCTAGTCACATACAGAGGTATTATTATTATTAAAGACTAAAAGGGAAGTTGGTGAAGCTGAATGCTCCTGAAACACATTTGAAAGCTTGTAGTCTAGTTGAATATCAATTGTATGTGTTGATTTCCAATACAAAATGTTGAACATAAATGTTCTCATTCAGATTCCAGAGGAACTTGCCTTCAGATTCTACAGTATATATACACTTACTGGCCACTTTAATAGGTACGCTTTGCTTGTACCGGGTTGGACCCCCCTTTTTCCTTCAGAACGGCCTTCATTCTTGGAGGCATACTTTCTACAAGGTGCTGAAAACATTCCTCAGAGATTTTGGTCCATATGGACATGATGGCATCACAAAGTTGGTGCAGATTTGTCGGCTGCACATCCAAGATGTGAATCTCCTGTTCCACCATATCCCAAAGGTGCTCTATTGGATTGAGATCTGGTGAGAGTTGAGGCCATGGGCATACAGTGAACCCATTGTCATCAGAAGATGGGTACACTATGGTCATAAAGGGATGGACATGGTTAGTAACAATACTCAGGTAGGCTGTCGCGTTTAAATGATGCTCAACTGATGCTAATATATATATAATATATATATATTATAAGGCAGGATACTTTCATGTTGTTTATGCCAAAGTCTGACACTGCCATCTGAATGTTGCAGCTCAAATCAAGGCAACGTTCTTCCAATTTTGGTGAGCCTGTGTGAATTGTAGCCTCCGTTTCTTGTTCTTAGCTGACAGGAGTGGCACCTGGTGTAGTCTTCTACAGCTGTAGCCCATCTGCTTCAAGGTCCAATGTATTCTGCATACCATGGTTCTGTCATCTCATGCCAGTCTGCCCATTCTCCTCTGACTTCTGACATCAACAAGGCATTTTTGTTATATACAGCTGCCACTCACTGGATATTTTCTCTTTTTCAGATAATTCTCCGTAAATTAGTTGCTACCATGTGATTGGCTGTTTAGCTATTTGTGTTAACAAGCAATTGAACAGGTATACATGATAAAGTGGCCAGTGAGTATATATATATATCCAGTGGATATAAAAAGTCTGATTTTAAAAAATGAGACAAAGATAAATCAGAACTTTTTCCACCTTTAATGTGACCTATAACGCCATGGTCTACCGTATTTGCTAGATTATAAGATGACCCCCCAATTTGAATATTAATTTAGAAAAAAGAGAAAATGTCTAAATATAAGACTACCCTATAAGAAAAAAAATTATAAGTAAATAGTAATTTACATGTAAGCTATTTTTATCATATTTAATAAAAATTATGATTGAGAAAAATGCAATTTTTGTTTTTATTTCCTTTTATTTGCCAACCTGCCCCCCAGTTATGCAAATCTGCCCCACGGATTGCTCTCTGCCCCCCTGATATGCATATATGCCCCTCTGCACCCCAGATATGCTTATACCCCCTATTTACCACTCTGATACCAAGATATGGCTTATTCCCCCCTATTTGCTAATCTGAGCACTGGAAGATGCTCCGTCATAGAAGCCCCAGCGGAAGTGTCGGGTAGCAGCGGAGGTTGTCTGCCCCATTGTGCAGACATTCACCAGCTGCCAGAGAGGAGGATCCAGGTCCCCTGCAGCGCTGCAGGGGATCCTCTTCTCTGGCAGCCGGTGAACGTTTGCGTGATGCGCCTAGATAACCTCTGCTGCTGCTGGCCTGAACTTCCACTGGGGCTTCTATGGAAGGTCATGTCATGCTGGCTGTCATAGAACCCCCAGCGGAAGTGCCGGCAGCAGCGGAGGTTGTCTGCGCGCATCGCACAGAAGTCCACCGGCTGCCAGAGAGGAGGATCCAGGTTCCGTGCAATGCTGCGGGGGATCTGGATCTTAGTTATGTAGTCAGACCTCTATTTGAGGTCTGATTATAAGACGACCTCGAATATAAGATGAAGGGTAAGATGTGGGGTAATCTAGGAGACCACATTAACTCCTTTCATCCCACCACGTCTTGAGGGGTAAAACGTGGGGTAATCTAGGAGACCACATTAACCCCTTTCATCCCCTATGGACGTACCGGTATGTCCGGACCTTCTTGCAGCAGCAGGGATGTGTCTCGGCAGGGAGATCAGCCAGGACTCCCCTCTGTCTTATAATCAGGGTCGTCTTATAATCAGACCTCAAATAGGTCTGACTATGAGACTAAAATCCAGATCCCCGCAATGCACAGTGGCATTTAGAGGGTTAAAAGGCATATCATGGGGCCCAGTGGCATATAGGGGATTTAAGGCATTTATGGGGCAGAGTGACAAGCCTGGGGGCAGATGTGCATAACTGGGGGAAAATAAAAGGAAATAAAAACAAAATTTGTGTCCAAACAGCTTGCCTCTGTAATTGTTGTCCCCAAACAGATTAAAGGTGTCATCTTTTGTCCTCAAACAGCTTGTCTCTGCCATATTTGCCCCCAAACAGCCTAACTGTGCACTGTTGTCTCCAAGCAGCTTAAGAGTGCCAAATTTATCCCCAAACAGTTTAACAGTGTCATCTTTGAGCAATCTTACCTCAATAAATGTTTATGGAAAATGTGCCAAGAGGAGTGGTGAACAATGTATCAGCCACTGTATAAATTAAATGTTTGCCCCAAAACAGCTTAACAAAACAGCTTGCCTCTGCCATCTTTTTCCCAAAAACTGCTATACAGTGCCATAATTTTCCCCAAATAGCTTCATAGTGCCAACCTTATGGTCAAACAGTTTGCATCTGACTTATTTGTGCCTAAAAAGCTCTACAATCTGTGTTCTCAAATATCTTAACAGTGCTATCTTTGTCCACAAACTGCTTAACAGTGCCATCTTAGTCTCCAAGCAGCTTGTCTCTGTCATTGTTATACCCAAACAGCTTAACAGCGCCATTGTTGTCCCTAAACAGCTTGTCTCACACAGTGTTGCGCCAAACTGCTTAACAGTGCCATTGTTGTCCTGAAATAGCCTGCTATATTTTACCCCAAATAGCTTAACAGTGCCATCTTTGTCCCCAAACGGCTTCCCGGTGCCACCTTCATCTATTAATGGCTTGTCTCTGCCATCTTTGTTCCTTAACAGCTTAATAGTGCCGTTTTTGTCCAGAAACAACTTAATGCTGTATTTGTGCCCAAACAGCTTGTCTCTACCATCCTTGTCCCCAAACAGCTTGAGAGTACCATTCTCGTCCCCAATAGCTTAACAGCACCATCTTTATAACCAAACAGCTTACCAGTGCCAACTTTGTCTCCAAACAGTTTAATTGTGCTACATGTGCCCCCAAACAGCTTTCGGGTGCCAAATCATGTTTGTCCCCAAACAGCTTGTTTCTGCCATATTTGTTCCAAACAGCTTAACAGTCCGATCATTGTCCCCACACTGCTTAACTGTGCCATATTTGTCTCCAGTTTGTCTCTGCCGTTTTTGTTACCCAAACGGCTTAACAGTACATCTTTGTCCTCAAATAGATTAATAGTGCCATCTACGTCCCCAAGCAGGTTGCCATTGTCACCCTTGCCTCCAACAGCTTAACGGTGCCGTCTTGGTACCCAAACAGCTTCTCAATACTAAATTTATGCAGCTTGGTTTCTGTCATCTATGACCCCAAATAAGCTTAACAGTGCAATTTTTGTCTCCACCTTGTCTATGCCATATTTATCCTCAAACAGTGCCATCTTTGTCCTCAAATAGCTTGTCTCTGCCATCTTTGCCCCCAAACAGCTTAACAGTATCACCTTTGTACCTAAACAATTTGATAGTACCACAGTTGCCCCCAAACAGCTTCTCAGTGCCAAATTTGTGTCCAAACAGATTGCCTCTGTAATTGTTGTCCCCAAACAGATTAAAGGTGTAATCTTTTGTCCTCAAACAGCTTGTCTCTGCCATATCTGCCCCCAAACAGCCTAACTGTGCACTGTTGTCTCCAAGCAGCTTAAGAGTGCCAAATTTATCCCCAAACAGCTTAACAGTATCATCTTTGTGCCCGAACAACTCGCCTGCCACCTTTGTGCCAAAACAGCTTTTTATGCCACAACCTGCGGTACCATCTTTGCTTACAAACAGCTTGCCAGCTTACCTGGCTGAAGACTTCAGAGTCTCTCTGACTTTGCCTTGTTTCCTCCACATAACAGCAACTTGCTGGTTTTGCGGTGTTAGCGCCAGCAGTGCCCACATAGATCATTGAGCCAGCAGGCTCAGTTCTTTTTCGAGCGGGTCGAGCTGCTTTTTATGCCTTGTAAAGGCCAAGATATAGCACTGGTTGTGACTTCAACTTGATCGTCTTTATTGAAGGCTCTGAGACAACAACAACAGGATGGTGTTTTAATTGCCATTCCACATATGGCTAGCTGGTGGCTGTAATAAATATGCATTAATCCGACAGCATACTTTCTGTGCTACTTAAGAGCTCGATATGCATGACCTTCAGAGGTTTACGTTTTGTATGGGCCAAACTAGTATCCAAGTTCTAGCACATGGATAATTTTAGTATATGCTAAGACCATATATTACTGGGTCACTTTACCCTTGGTCTGAAAGTTACTACACCCTGTCCCATTTAGGACTGAATCCTGGCCAAAAAGTTCCAGCCTTTACCTAACAGCCTTTCATCCACTTATTTCCATTCCTCAATACTGCATCTATTCTTTTTTTCCTATCTATAACTATTTGAGTGCCAGGACACATTTTTCCCCATGAGAGGCCAGAACAATTGTCCTAGTTTTGCAATAGTCATATTTAGCGACAATCTTAGAAACAGTTTAGATTTTATGTAGGGAAACATATTTTTTTCCAGAAATCACCAGACACACTTACAAAACACATTTGTGGCCACACATACACACTCATGCTCACGCACACACATACACATCCATTCTCAAAAAGAGCTGGTGCAACCTTAATGGGCCTTTGTGAACAATTTTGGACTGGCCAGGGGGCAGCCTGTCTTTGCGTGCCAGTGTGGAGCTCCCCGATGAGTGAGCCCCTAAATATGCTGCTGGTTGGTACTCTAGCCCTTTTTGCTACAAACATAGCTTACACTCTAAGGGTTAACCATTAATGTAAAAACTCACCTGTTCAGAAAAGCATACAATTCATCCTCTTAATACTTCAGAAACTGCAGGCCACCTACTTCTCCACATGTTCTTAGCCACACTCAAATCAACCATGCCCAATCCCCTACAATTTCTCCTTTCACACCAATGTGTCTAATGATTTATGTAGTTATAAATTTGCATCCCTCGATTTTACTGTCACATAAATAAACTGATACTAGAATTGTGTAACCATTCGTGAAACTTACCCAGAAGCAGAAGTTTAAGCTCCTTCTTATTAATTTGCTCCGTTTGTTTCAGCATTCGGTCTATTTGCCTGCTAACAGTTAGACCTGACTTCTCCTCTTCAGACAGACAAGGAGGACAGAAACAACAGCAGCACCACCAAGGCATGTCAACAGTAAATACCTAGCATAAACTGTTTCCAACCCTAGGCCTCACTCTCATACAAGAGATAACATCACTTGTCTTCAACTTGAGGAGCCGTTAAATCAAATGTTTCCCAATGTTTAGAACAAATGCAAAAAGCAAGTTTTAGTGCTGGTTTTCCTACTGGTGAAGAGCTTAAATTATTAATCCTCCGATGATTCTATATTCCTTCAGAAAAGGAAGACAGTCTTCATTGAAAAAGGTAGCTAGATGACCTCCCAGTGCCAGCATAAAAAAGTGCGTATTCACATGATGATTTACAGCAAAATAAAAATGTTACACAGTACAGTGGCACGCTCTTGGGAAGAGGCTGATACTGTGTAACCATGTCTGTCATTACAGGTGGATTCTTGCAGTATTAAGTTCAGTAGAGTAAGGTTTTCTGAACAGAATTTTTGATACCTGCACTTTTATAAAAATGCACTGAGCTTCTTTATCCTGTTTCTTGACCTTCTGCTCTTCTTAGACAGCTGTCCACCTGAGCTTATTCCTTAGCTTGCATCTCAGTGATCGCTAATGTCAAAAGATTTAAATACTGTGGCTAGACCTAGGCAGAGACTTGATACAAGGAACAAGTTTTTCAAGCTAACAATTATATGACACACCTCTGCTGTGGGTTGCTTTTCCTTGATAGCTGGTAGAACAGGTTAGGAGCTACTCAGAGCTGCCTCCTCCTACAAGTAAAATCAAGACTATGTTAAAAAAAAGATAGGGCTGTATGGGCTTTCAAAAATAGGTATGTCCTTACCATAGTTCTGTTTTGCGCAAAATATCCATGTGCTGCCATTCTGTTGCAGAGTTTGAAAAGTAGTCTTGCCACCATAGCAATGGAATGGTTCAATTAACAGTATTTAGTTTGGTTGCCATAGTGATAGGACCAAACTTCATCTTTGGAAGTTCACATGAACTCCATTGTGTCTACCACAATACTTTTTTTATCACGTGTTTCAGAAGATTAAAACTGTAAACGTCAGAAAGACAAGTGGAATAAGACAAGACATATTCTAAGATGTTAATTATGCTTTACAGATTTATGATTCATTTCCCGATAAAACAGGCAAGCAGATCATTTCAAAATGACAGCGGAGATTTTTGTCACACCCACGCTGGTACATTTTTGCTTACTGTAATTCTTCAAATACTTTCCTTTGGTGTTGTTTTTCACTTTGTTGCTGTTCTTCCAATAAAATTAGTTCTTGAAGAGACGTCCACATATTTACAAATAAAAGAAATGACCCTAAAAAATGCAAAATGTGGTGTTTTCATGCCAACCAGCCCACATTGTGCATTGATTTATTTTAGGGCTACAGTGTTTTAACAAGGTAAGTTATTTTAACTTTGCCCAAGTTAAGAATAGCATATTAAATATGAAGTACCTTATTATGGTATGGCTGTTTGGGCGGTCCCTTTAGGAGGAGACTCCAGCCATCAAATCCACTCTCTAGTGCTTCCTCACTCACTTTAGCTCTTTTGCTCTGATGAGTAGGGTTGCCACTTGGCCGGTATTTCTGCGGAAGTTCGCAACTGAGCGGAGGAAAGCCTTATGTCCTGTGCTGTCTGTCTGTTCGGCTGAGCAAGGCCTGGATTGGGAATTTGGGAGAAAACTTGCAAGGTAGGTGACTGTAATACAATCATGTACCTATCTAATAGAAATTTTTCAGAGCATCATAAAACTCACAAACTGCATTGTATCTATTACATCACCTGTGATGTTATGTATATATAATTATGCAAATTAGTATGGCCGGTATTTTTTTTTGCAAGAAAGGTGGCAACCCTACTGATGAGATGTGTTTGACTGGACAAACACGTGTGATCTAACAAAAACCCCTGTGCATTCGTGCAGAAAACACTCCCCCGGATTTTCCTAGTTCAAGCAGCCAAAACATAAAGGTAATAATCGAAAGCAGGGGAGTGGTACACCACAGCTCTTAAACCACAAGTGTAAATTTATTTTTTTCTTACAGTTAAAGAATGCATAGTAATATAGAAATAGAAACATAATCGTGTAATATTGAAAAGCAGTGGTAAAATATTGCACCCACGAACGCTCTATGGTAAGTGAGCCCATTGAAATCGTGTAGTAAAAGTACATTGTGCAATATCCAAATATTGTATAGAATATATATGCTTAAACCACTTACAGGAAATAAAGGCACTCCAAGTGGTGTGCATAACAGCAATATATATGGCTCCAAATGGCTGAAAACTTCTTCTAACAGGACTCAGTCCATCACCCTTACAAAAAATTACTGCAGTTTTTCTGAAGTAATACTGCAGTTTTTTGGACATGAAAAAACTGCAATACTGCACTTTTACTGCACATTTACTGCAGTTTTACTGCATTTGTACTTCACTGTACTGTAGTTTTACTGCAGTATTACTGCACATTTACTGCACTTTTTTATATTGCAAAGCTACAGTTGTACTTCAATGTACTGCAGCTTTATTGCATTTGTACTTCCGTACAAAAATAACTGCAGTACAACTGCAGTACAGTGAAGTACAAATGCAGCAAAACTGCAGTAAATGTGCAGTAATACTGCAGTAAAAGTGCAGTATTGCAGTTTTTCATGTCCAAAAAACTGCAGTATTACTTCAGAAAAACTGCAGTAATTTTTTCGTAAGGGTGGGGACCGCCACTCTTCCAAAACAGTGAAGATTGTTCCTCCAAGTGGTATAGAGCTTCCTCAATGTGTTTCATCATTTATGAGGTAGCTTCCTCTGGGGTACTGTAATATATACTAAATAGCTTACAAAGAACTTTTAAATGCAGTCTTCAATGGTGAAGCTATAAGGTGCAATAGGTTTTTTTGAGCAGCCCTTACTAGTTTTGCTTAAATGATGCAAAAAGTATGTCCAAAAGATTACTAATAAAGTTACTATTACTATCATGTTTCTATTTTAAATTGTGTAGTGATATTGAGTACTGTGGTTAACCCCTTCACAAGGTCTGTACATGTACGGGCTGCTTTCAAATACCTGCAATCGCCACAGTCATGGCTTTGCAGCATCCAAGGAAGCCTTAGAAGTGAGGCTAGCTTGCTCCGAAGAGCAACCACAAGCGCCATCAGTGAGTGCCATTGCTGCTACTTACAAGATGGCGTGCCAACTGACACACCAATAAGTTCCCAGAGGGTCTATCCAGGACCCTCCTGAGAACTTTTGAACTCCCCCTGCAGTTTAAATACAGGTACTGCATTCAACCATGCAAGTCAATGGAGCCAGCTCACTAATCACTAATAAAAATGTAAAAACAAAACTGAAAAAAAGAAATTAAAATTTGGTAACGGAAAAATAATGCAAAAAATAATACATATATAACAAATACAAAAAAGTCAAAATATATATATATAAAAGTTTATTTTATGAACAAGTCCTAAAATTAGCGCTATATGTTCACAAAAATTGTCGCATAGAAAGAGTTAAGATATTGGCACTTTGAAAAATTTTATGATTTGATGGGGTAAATTGAATTGGCAGGCTGACATATACTAGGATGAGTAAATGTATACCTACAAGTTAAATGTGCGTGAAAAAAACAATATGTAACGTGTATGGGTAAAGTAAATTAGAAAGAAGAAAATTACAGCTAAACAGCAATATCAGAAAAATATTAAAACAGCCTTTGTCCCAAAGTGTGCTGCTAGTAAGAAACTTAAGGGGTTAATATATAATTATGTTTTTTACCTTTTGCATTACAGGTAGGACCCCTTAAGTTGTTTTTAGTTTAGGTTCCCTAAAATCCTACAGCCATAAACACTGCCCAGTTATACCCGAACCGGCCATCTGCCCACATGCCTCCTGGTTTGGTACCATTTTGACTGGGACAAGGGTTGTCTGTGTAGCGCAAATGCAATAAAAAAATGAAATAAATTAATCATTCATGACAGGAATCTCATAGGAACTAACAAGGCAAAATAATGACAAAACTTTACAATCCACATGTGAAGTGGCATAACACATTTGTTATTGTATTATATGTGTTATATGTTGTGCACCATAGTTTGACATGTAGCCATAAGTGCCGCCCACTACATGTTTTCTTGGCTCTAGGAAGTGAGGTGGTATTCGATGCACTTCATCAAAAAAGATGAAAGACAGGCCGACAGATTTTCTATGTGATGCTATGCAAGGTGCTTGGCGCCCTCTTGTGTAGATGGACTTACTTTGCAAGAAAGAAAACAAAACAAAACAAAACAGGGCCAAAAATAGGGACTTCTGAGGGTTGTTGAGCCAATTTAAACAAATTCCAAAAGGGAGCTGTAATGGTTGAAGTAGGCCCCTGGGCTGGTATTTGTAAAAGCTTTTTGTCTGAATGGTAATGAATGCATAATTGGGGTCATGGCCAGCTATATCACCTACAATCCTATTAGGTCTAAGTAAACAAGTACTTTTGGGTAAAGGGGAGAAATATTCCACCTCCACTTCGCATTATTCCTTTTTTATGTGTAGAATTGCAGGCCAGTATACTTACAAAATCATTACAACACTGTTATTGTCAGTGATAATGCTGCTTATGCAGCCTGTTCCGCTTAGGATGGTCACAATAAACAGAAATGCTTAACTGGATATTTTTAGGATATTTAAACATCACTTCAATAAAAGTTGATAAATATATTGGCCATAATGTCTGCTTAGGATGAGTGCAGAGCGTTCAGCTATAAAACAACAGTTTTTGTGTGATTACATGGTCATGTATTGTCTGCCTATGTACATGAAAAGAAATCTATGTACAGTAAAAGAAAACATTATTTGATCCGATGCTGATTTTGCACATTTGCCAACTGACAAAGACATGATCAGTCTATCATTTTATTATGGTAGGTTTATTTGAACTGTGAGAGACAGGACCACAACAACAAAAAAAGCAGAATTACACATTTCAAATAAGTTTATTTGCAATTTACTCAGTGAAATAAGTATTTGATCCCCTATCAATTAGCAAGATGTGTGGCTCCCAGGTGTGTTTTGTACAGGTAACAAGCTGAGATTAGGAGCACTCTCTTAAAGGGAGTGCTCACAATCTCAGCTTGTTACCTGTATCAAAGACACCTGTCCACAGAAGCAATCAATCAGATTCTAAAGTCTCCATCATGGCCAAGACCAAATAGCTGTCCAAGGATGTCAGGGACAAGATTTCAAACCTACATAAGTCTGGAATGGGCTACAAGACCATCACCAAGCAGCTTGGTGAGAAGGTGACAACAGTTGGTGCGGTTATTCGCAAATGGAAGAAACACAAAATAACTGTCAATCTCCCTCAGTCTGGGGCTCCATGCAAGATCTCACCTTGTGGAGTTCCAATGACCATGAGAATGCTGAGGAATCAGCCCAGAACTACACGGTAGGATCTTGTCAATCATCTCAAGGTAGCTGGAACCAAAACGAACACGAAGAATGTCCACGAATATTCGCGGAATACGAAGACCTCCCTGGTGCCCTAGTCAAATTCATACTAATTTTAAGGAACGTGTCAATTGCTGTATACTGTTGCTGCCTTGGCAGCTGCTTAAGTGTGATACCACATTATATACCAATATTTGCAATGATCACACAGTCTTAACTTCAATAATTAACACTTATAGATCGATATATATATATATATATATATTACTATATTATATATAGTATATAATATATATTGTGAACAGGTCATGTTTGGATGGTGGTGGAAAGGGAGGTCATTGGTTTCTCCTAGATTCCGTTCCTATGTGGAGTAACACCTGAGTCTTCCACCTGCTAGGTGATTAATTAATGAATGAGAGGGTGGATATAAAAGGGAAGCCAGGAGGGCAGGTAGCTCTCTCTGGCTGAGGACACAGAAAGCCTGACTGTGTGAGAGACGTGTGAGTAAAGGTTGCTGGACATATTATTGTTAAGTTGGCAGAGAGAAGCTCTCCAGCTGGTAGTGAGGGACATCCTCTGTATAGTAAGTGCCGGACAGGCAAGGTGTTTCTTTTGCTACTGTTATATTTCTTTTGTCCCTGCAACCTTTTCTCACACGTCTCTCACACAGTCAGGCTTTCTGTGTCCTCAGCCAGAGAGAGCTACCTGCCCTCCTGGCTTCCCTTTTATATCCACCCTCTCATTCATTAATTAATCACCTAGCAGGTGGAAGACTCCGGTGTTACTCCACATAGGAACGGAATCTAGGAGAAACATACCTCCCTTCCACCACCAATCCAACATGACTGTCACAATATATACACACACACACACACACTCACTGGCCACTTTATTAGGTACACCTTGCTCATACCGGGTTGGACCCCCTTTTGCCTCAGAACTGCCTTCATTCTTCGTGGCATAATTTCTACAAGGTGCTGGAAACATTCCTCAGAGATTTTGGTCCATATGAACATGATGGCATCACGCAGTTGCTGCAGATTTGTCGACTGCACGTCCATGATGTGAATCTCCTGTTCCACCACATCCCAAAGGTACCTATTGGATTGAGATCTGGTGGAGGCCTTTGGAGTACAGTGTCACGTTCAAGAAACCAGTTTGCGATTATGTGAGCTTTGTGACATGGTGCATTATCCTGCTGGAAGTAGCCATCAGAAGATGAGTACACTGTGGTCATAAAGGGATGGACATGGTCAGCAACAATACTCAGGTAGGCATCTGTTGCATTTAAATGATGCTCAATTGGTAGTAAGGGGCCCAAAGTGTGCCAAGAAAATGTCCCCCCACACCATTACCCCACCACCACCCTGAACCGTTGATACTTATAATTACCTAACACACATACAACATTTGATGCCCAAGATCCCCTCTAAGCAGATTAAATGTGTCTTTAATTGTTTTTTTAAAAATAAGGTTACATTTTAACTTTTGGTATCAGTTCCTAATACACATTTGTATTATTGTTACATGGGCTTATTTAGTAGAGTTTGTAGTATATCTGCTTCAAACAGCCTAAACATAAGGGCCTTCTTTTTCTTGTTGGCCTCTCACATCCTTCCATTTCAACCTACTATTCTTTTACCTCTCCTTTCCACCTTGCATCTCGTATGTATTGTCATTTATTTTTTGTACTATTTTGTTGTGCTAATTTATGAATTTCACGCTTTTAAAAATATTTCCAACTACAATATTTTTATACTATTTTTTAAACCAACTTTTTTGCATAATAATGAAAACAAACTATTTTAGGCTTAGTATATGGTGGGTATACACTTCATGTAGGGGATGCTGTTTACCACTTAACCTCCTTAATGACAAAGCCCGTACACGTACGGGCTCAAAATTCATTGTTTTCAATGGGTTTAGGGATCGCCCATTGTCCTTAAGGGGTTAATGTCATATACTGGCTTAGTAATTATGGATGTTTGATAACCTTAAATTTTAGGGGGGAAACACTATCTTAAAGTTACCTGTAAAAGATCGCCCATACTAATTATGAGAAATGTTTAATAAAAAAATAACAAAATGTATTCCAATTTCAAACAATTTATTTTGGAGGAGCACAATATGAAAACCAACTTCCAGTGTGCAATTAGGTAATAAAGGTAGAGAGGTTACAAAATGACAGTGGAATTGATTTGTTTAAAATAACTAAATGTATTAAAAAAATAATAAACCAATGCCGGATTATCAGGGAATGGACAAGGGAGAATGGTGACAGATCTGCTTTCCAGAAGTATAAAAGCTTTTTGCAGGGCTTCAAAATTCAAGGAAGTAAAGCTGAGGGTAAACAAAAGTTCTAGAAGAGAATATTAGCTGGCTGAGAAAGACATTAAATCATGAAATCAATCATAAACCAGCAGCAGAAAACAGGGATATAAAAACAGTATACATGTATACATCAATGAATATCACGGCTATTTCATTAAACAGCCTTGCCCCTGTGCAACAGAATTTAAAACTTAAAAAAAAAAAATCCAATGGACTTGGCTGTGAAGCAATTAAATATTAAAATATACTACAGATAAAACCAGCTTTGGGAGAGAGACATATTTTCGCATTGTTGTATGTTGAAATATTTCCTGATAACTAATTTCTTTAATGTCTAAAGGGAAATGTGCACATACATTTGCCATCTCCAGTCAGATAATTCCTAGATTTTGTCTCTGCTTGCACAACATTGTACGCATATTGATGTCAAATTCCAGTAAAATAAATATAAGTGAGGAAACAGTTATTAGTCATCAGCATGGTTGTAACAATATCACAAAAACCAGTTCCAATTCTGCCAGACTTAATGATAAAGGTTTAAACTGCTTTCTGTTAAACATAAGAGGAAATAATACTCAAAATTACTAAACCTTAAACTGTATGCTTAATAGCTACATAAAGAAGGGTTTTTGTACATTTTAATCCTCCAGTAACAACTTCCTCCTGCTAAAAAAATAACTGCTTTTAACCCTGGGTTGATACAGCACCCTACCAATGAAACCGATACTAGATAGAAGGGGGTGAGGATGAGAGATAGAAGGATGTTAAGTTATGTGAAAACATACAAGATTTTTGAAAAACAGGAGGTAAACCTTGTGATTACCACCACTTTGGCACTTGTTCTATAAACCAAGATACAACAGCAGGCTGGTACCCAAGACAAGGAAAATGAGGGGAGAACAACGTCCTACTTGAGTAAGTAGAAAGAAGGGTTTTAAACTGTGGTTCAGTAATGATATAAAAAGCAGCATCGTTGAAATAACTCTCCACTGTTCTCAATAAGCAGAATACAGGAAAGATTAAAAAAAGGCAGGAATAAATTGTATTTAATTTTTTTTACACAGTGCAATATAAAAACGACATTGTGGGAAGAGGGATGCCTTACACAAATCACATAGAAGCATATTTAAAAATATATTTATATAATATTGATAATATACATCATATAAACATGAGGGGGGCACACAAATTAACAAAAGAAAAGGCATTGGTAAAAAAGTGTGATTTCCTTCAAAGCCACATAGAACAGAATAGATTCTTAAAAAAACTTCAGTACACAGGGGATCACAAAGAGAGACGTGGCAAACGGTTTACCAGGATGAAGAGCAACCATTCCATTGTGCTCTGCCTCCTCTGAGACCCCTGGAGATTTACTGTTAAATCATATCTTGCCTTGAGTGGCAAATTGGTACTGAAAGTGGTTTTGGCAACAGTAAGAGCAATGGGAAAAGCAACACTAACCAGGGGATGGACAGGTGCTGCCTATAGCCTAATAGACCATATGAAGAGAAATGTCCCAGATTCCCACAACAGCAAAATGTTTGGTATACATTATATATTAATCCTACAATAAGCTCATTCTACAAACCAGCTGTATCACCAAATGAAGAGGACTAGTTTTCACATACAACACTTAATTAAACCATTACTGGAATATAATGGTTTTGGGAAACTGAAAAATATGGACAAGAAAAACATTTGAAAAACCTACAACCTCACTTATCTGGCAAACACACATAAAATACACATTCGAACATTGGGAAAGAAGGTTTGATGCAGAGTAAAAGTATGTCATGTATTTAATAACAAAATGCACCACCACCCAGTTTGTTAAGACAATAAAATTAGTGCCCCAGTTTGAGAGACACAAAAATGTTTGGTGTTTATGTTAAACAAGCTATGATCTTTCAGGTACACATTGAAGGCTGGGGGAGTGTAACTCTTATAAGCCCTAATTTCTTCATCCTCAAGGGCAACATTCTATGACTTTGTGGATGCAAAAAAAATTGAACTTTTATTCCCACATATCTAGGCAAAATGTCAGCATTTTGGAACTAAAGTGCTACAAGGAAGCATCAGCAGAAACATCTGTAGTGTGATTCCATTAAGAGTTTTCTGGTGGTATAGCTTGATAAACATGATCCATAGTAGATTGACAATTTGCCTTAAAGCGGCAGGAGTCTCATCAACACTTTGGTGACTTTGATGACTATGTGCAACAGTGAGGGGTGGGGGAGACAAACTATAATAAACATTTTCTGCTGCAAATTTAGAAATACTGGTCAGAAACACTGTAGGTTATAAACACTTCAGTTTCAGCAGAACAATCCCTACAGAGCTTAGTGAACATCCATCCAACAAATGACACGGTGGGATCTTTCATTTAAAGGGGTGTATTCACTTAACATGCAGGATAGTCATATTTAAACTTGCCAACCTAACTACGCTGGTCATATTTTCATGTTAAATGCACATTGGGGTCTGTTTTTACATAAAATTCAGTGCATTTTACTGTATTCAATGAGTATGCTTCTGTTAAGATAGAAGTTTAATTCTCTAGTACTAACATCTAAAGAATACATGCACAGATCTGTATGTAGCAAAACGCACAGGAGTCTCTGGAAAATGGATTCCAATATAGATTTGAAAAAATTTGGGGCCAGACTTTGAATTAAAAGAGCCAACCCAAGTGACCTCCTACAAGACGGCCTGAGTAGGCCCTACATAATCCATGGTTAAATTGGTAAATATGTAACTACACATTATGCAGGGGGCACTAGCTTGGATTGGGCTTTATATAGTTACATGAAGGACTTTGTTCAATCTGGCAAATTCCTCATATTCACAGGTAAGCGAATGCATCAATTTGTTAAATGTCAGGAATTTTTCCATACCAGAAGTAACAATGTATTGCTAGAAGCTTTACCCTGAATTGGGTAACCCAGCAGAAATAAATACATCAGTATCCATCTGTGACTCGAGAGGCAGTAACTTTTAGTATTGCAAAGCAAAACACCCTACAGTTAATTAGATGTTGGGAGACCAGAAGCATTATACCAAACTACAGCCTATTTGCCGTGATTTCAACAGTAGTGTACACTTACTCTAGTGTCATGTTACAAATTTACAATGTGGCAGTCCTACATGACCAAGACCAATAAAACAGAAGTTAAAAGTCCAAGCATTGTAGGATTCCATATATAACATAAGTAACGCCAGTTACAAGATGTTGTTTTAAAAAAAACAAAAAAAAAAAAAAAACTGCTGGCTTTGCAAAGCGAACAATACTGACGTTAGGCTTCCAAACATCAGATGAAAAAGGAAAAGAGAACAGGTTAATAACACAGTTTGAATCACATTTGCTGTTAAGTGGTTAGATAACCATGTCAAGGTTTTCCTAGAAAAGAGGAGGAATTCACCTTGTCATTAATGACATCATGCAAAAAAAACCAAACAAACACACACACAAGACTTATTCCACAATCCAAACTAAAATGGGGTAAACATGCTTAGTTAACTGTTTGGCATTTGATAAAACAAAAAATAAGCACATTTTGAAGATTGGCAGGAAGAGTAAAAAAGGTATATGAAGAGGAGCACTGTGGTGATGTGCAAAACAAAATGTGTGTGCGTGTGTGTATATAAATTTCAAATTGACATTTTTAGCCCTGTCATTTAAAACATGCAACAGCTTGAACGACATAAAAAGTAATACATTTGATAAAAAATAAATCATAGGTGTGAGGGTAATTGGAAATGTAATTTCTATGCAAACACTTTTGGAGGCGAGTGTTACATCTGGTCGAAACTTTAGACAGGAAAGGGAATGTGCAGAAGAGCTGCATGATATCCCCCACATTGCCTCTTTCCTGCTACCTCATCTCACTGTAATGATGATACAAAAAAATATCCTTTTTAAATATACTTTAAAAAGCAGTTACAACTTTGTAATTACTCATTTAAAAGGCAAACTTGCAGCACAATGCAGTTTGTTTATACATTTGATAAAACTGAAAAAGCCTTGCAGAGCCAGAAAGTCCAGCTCTACAATAGAAGACTTAGAAAAGGGGTTGAAGGAAAGTTTAAAAAAAAAAAATAAAAAAAAAATATTTGCAGTTGAGAATGAGGTGAAAATCTTGGCCATCCTGGTCACACAAGGTTGTATTCTTTAAGGTTGATCTGTAGGATGGTGTCCTTGACAGCTGCAAATACAAAACGGATGTTCTCTGTGTCCGTGGCACATGTGAAGTGTGAGTAGATTATCTTGTCGCTGTCTGGATTCAGATCCACAAACATTTTTAGGATGAATTCACGGGCAGTTGTGGCATCCCGCTGAGGTCCTGATGTGCAATTTAGAGAAAAAGAGCCAGTTTAAGAGCTAAGGAAAACACAGAAGAGAATGCCAAGAAATAATGACGTGTAACAATCAGATAAAGAAAAGATGAAAAGGCAAGAATTAGTGCTGGATAACTGTGGCAAGAAAATAACTCATATAGGCAAGAGCGGAAGCACCATATAGTAGTTATAATTTCAAATGATTTACAACATATTCTCTACCACCACCTTGTTTTAAGTCTGTTTCACCACCCTACTCACACTGCCCCAGTAACTACCCTTCACCATCTTTAAAAATCCTTTTTTGCATGCATTATATATATAATATGCACATATATATTTGGACCATATTCACCCTCAGAGGATGTGAGGATGCCTAGAGGCAGGAGATGGGGCCTAACAGAGGGCATTTCAACATTCATGTCCAAACACTTCTAAGAATATCCCTTCCCAACATGCAGTTCTCACCATCAAACTCAGGAAAGTAATCCACAAGGTGGGAGTACATGATCTTATCTTCCAGCAAGTCCTTCTTATTCAGGAACAAAATGACAGAAGAATTCTGGAACCAAGGGTATGTAATGATTGTTCTGAACAGAGCCTTGCTCTCCTCCATGCGGTTCTGGAGAAGGAAATTGTTAGAGAAATGTCAAAATACACGTTGCCAAGACAAGAGTTGGTACAAGCTACATTGGGAAAGAGAGAAACCAAGAGATATGCCGTTTGAGGTTTAGTCAAGCCTTTTAAAACTCAGTGGGTGGTGTTTTACTATGCTGTCATTAAACAAATCACATTTACCAGTAGCACTAACAGGATTAAAATGTTTGGATGGCATGAGAAAAATCAGTACTCACCTCATTATCTGATTCTACAAGGACCTGGTCATATTCACTGAGGGCTACAAGAAACATGATGGAAGTAACTTTCTCAAAGCAGTGAATCCACTTCCTCCGTTCTGATCGCTGACCTCCAACATCTACCATCCTAGGATAAAAGAACAAACGTTATATTTCACACATGGTGTAAACCAGATCATATCATAGTTTGTATGTTACTCTGGTTATAGCGCTGGAGTCAGTCTGTGAATGTGTGTGTGTAAGCTCTAGTGTCAGAGTCAGTGTGTAAATGTATATTGCTGGAGTTAGTGTTTAAAAGAAAGTATGCCCTCTTCTATAGTTTTAGGATAAAATAATGATCTGTTCCTTAGCAAGTCAACAAATTAGTTAAATACAACCTCAGATGAACAATACATTACGTGTCATGATCTACTCTTCAAAAAAAAAATAAAAAAATGGAGAATCCATATGTGAAAAACTAAGTACACCTCATGATTCAATATCTTCAATAGCTTGTTGAACCACATTTAGCAGCAATAACATGAAGCAATCATTTTCTGTATGACCATCAGTCTCTCACTTCGCTGTGGAGGAATTTTGGCTCACTCTTATTATTGCTTCAGTTCCTGCCATAGCATTTCAAAAGGGTTGAGGTCTGGACTGGGCCATTGCTCCTTGATTGTTTTCACTTTCAACCACTCTGTTATAGATCTGCTATTGTGCTTGGGATCATTGTCCTCTTACATGACCCAATTTCAGCCAAACTTTAGCTCTCGGACAGATGGCCTCACATTTGACTCCAGAATGCTTTGGTATGCAAGGTTCCCAGGGCCTGTGGCTGCAAAACAAGCCCAAATCAACACCCCTCCACCACTGTGCTTAACAGTCGGTATGAGGTGTTCGTGCCGATATGCTGCATTTGGTTTTTGAAAAAACCTGGTGCTGTGCATTATGGCCATACATCTCCACTTTGGTCTTGTCTGTCCATAGGACATTGTTCCACAAGTCTTGTGGTTTCTTCAGATAAAACCTTGCAAACTGGAGTTGTGCTGCCATGTTCTTTTTAGTGAGAAGATGCATTTTCTTGACAACCCTCCCAAACAAACCATACTTGTGTAGGCTTTGACCTTGGGGTGAATTTGCTGGGATGTCCACTTCTGGGAAGATTGGCAACTGTCTTGAATGTTTTCAATGTTTGAATAATCTTTCACACTGTAGAACGATGGACTTTAAATTGCTTGGAAATGGCCTTATAACGCTTCCCAGATTGATAGGAAGCAATAACTGCCTCTCTAAGATGTCCTTCCTCCTAATTTTTAGACCCACTAAAGGAACAGATGACTTATTACATCCTGATATGTAAAACCACACTTTTCTTCACCGAAGCAATTACACTGATTGGTGTGTGCGTGTGTATACGGATCGGCCAAAACAGGTGATTAACACTGATAATCTTATCATGGCACCTGTCAGTGGGTGTGATATAATAGGCATCAAGTGAACATTTAGTTCTCAAAGTTGATGGGTTAGAAGCAGGAAAAATAGGCAAGCGTAAGGATCTGAGCGACTTTGACAAGGGCCAAATTGTGATGGCTAGAAGACTAGGTCAGAGCATCTCCAAAACTGAAGCTCTTGTAGGGTAGTCCCAGTCTGCAGTGGTTAGTATCTATTAAAGGCGTCCAACGAAGGAAAAAACGGTGAACTGGTGCCAGGGTCATGGGCGTCCAAGGCTCATTAATGCACATCGATGCCTAGCTCGTGTGGCCAAATCCAACAGACAAACTACTGTAGCTCAAACTGCTGAAAATGTTAATGCTGGTTCTGATAAAAAAAATTGTCAGAACACAGTGCATCACAGTTTGTTGCGTATAGGGCTGTATAGCTGCATGAGAAGTGCACCATGGAGCAATGAAAAAAGATGGCCTGGCGAATCACGTTTTCTTTTACATTGCAGGCCAGGTGTATTGGCAACATTTACCGATTACAGCATTACCACATTTTGTACTAAAGAGCCACATCCATTATTTTATTTATATTTTTCTATTGCTGTTAGGGCAGACATCAGAGCAATTTATAAAAAAGAAAAAAAAATTGAGCTGGTCTCAGTGATAATTTTGAGTGATTAAATCGGAACTCCTTACACAATGAGCACAATATATACACTGTGACATCACTGAGCTCACTACATTTATTTTGATATAGATATACATATAGATTATATAGATATATATATATAAATTTCATTAAACTTTGTTTTTCCGCTCTCTTCCTTCTGATCAGCAAGTATGGCTCCATAGCCATGGTGGTCGCCAAGTGTACGATCAGCCAGTAGAAGGAGCAATCTTTTCTTGCCTCCAGTTACCCTCCAGTGGGTGTCAGCATCAACACCTACCAGAAAGAAATACCTGATCGTGTGATCAGACATACTTGGCAATGCACCAGCACTCACACCAAGCACCATTATACTCAATCTGTCAACAGGAATCCAGTAATGCTTCAGGTGCCTAGGCTGACAGGGGAAGTCTAGGCTGTCATCATCCAAAAAATAAATCGTCTGAAGTAAAAAATGTTAATTTTCATGTACCACTTAATTTTTTAAGATGACCTCTGTACTGATTTTGGGATTCAATCAGTATTTGATTCCATGTCAGACAGAAAAGCTTTTTTCTGCATATAATCCACTCCCTGGAGTCGTACCTTCTCTAAAATGCACTAAAGTGCTGGGTATTGTGTGCAGGTAGTGTGTGTCAATCAATATTTGTTGTGCAACGAGAAGTTGTAATGAGGCTTATTATTATTATGAGTATTTCTATTTCTAATAGCTTAAGTCAGAAACAGCTTTGTAGCATGTACCATTCCATTTACCTGAATATTGTTTCCTCCAAGTCAAAAGGGTACTCTATAATACCAGTGGTTGGCACTCTGACACGGAGCACATCTTGTTGTGTAGGAAGGTAGCCAGGTTTGCAAATTCGATCTACATCTGACAGGTAACTGGAGAGGAAAAAATTATTACCCAAACCATACACAGTTGAATTCATGACAGCTTGCAGCTTTTCCAGTGAATGTGATATAAAATGTTAAGCCAAACATTAGAACCAAACGTTGAGAAAAAAAAATGACCTTGACAACCAAGAAATGCAGCCAACTATTCTAATGTTTGATGGTAGCCACCGACAGAATTTGAACTTCAGTAGGGGTCAACAAACTTGGTTTGGTTCTAGGAGCAAGACAAAATAAAATAAAATAAAAAAAGCATGGGCAAGCCTCCCCCCAAACAAAACTAATCTGCAGTCCCTACATTGTGAGGTGGTCCCCAAACGCCAGCTCTTTCAAATACCCCCAGACTACACACCAGCAAGCCACACTCACTCAGTCCTTGTACCAAGTCTGAGACCAGGTGTATAACGTAATTTCCCGGTACTCAAAACCTGGCTCATACATTTTTTTTGGCTGGCTCCTAGAACCAAACTAAATTTGTTGACCCCTGCTCAATGGAAATTCTATTGGTGGCTGCCAGGAAACATCAGACATATGGATGATTAGCAAGGCCGTAATACTAAAAACCAAGGCAAAGAACTCAACCCAAAGCATGGTGGAGGAAAGCATTGAATTAAATTCAACCATCAGAATCCAAAGAATGCATACCCCCAAGCCAGACATCAGTCTTAAAATATCTTCCAAAACTCGACATGTCAGATGTAACAAACACCATAAGTCATCAATAGCATCTATTTAACGTGAAAGCAGTCAGCTTTAGATAATGTTAACTGGGATGAAGTACAGGGACGTCCCATCTGTCTCTCCAGGGCAACAGGTGGTAAAGTGTACAGTAGACCTCTGCTCCAAATTACAAAAAATATCTATAACTGACCACTTAGAACAAGAAGAAAGATGGAAACTTACTGCTAACACTTAAGGCCATGAGGTCAGTAAAGGGAAGACTGAAATGCTAGACCACCTTTTGAAACTCTTCTATATTCAGACTACAGTCACCCAGGGACACTTTCTTAAGGCTAATAAAATGGGCCAGGTTGTTTGCAGATCCCTCAATAAACACTACCAAGAGCAGGGAAATTTGGCTTCCCCAGAACATCCAGGCATTACATTACATAGCGCCAGAAAATTACATAGCAATGTTCCTATCAGTGTAATAATTTAAAATCATATGCAGTAACAAACGGGTACAAAAAGAGGGCCCTGCTCTTGTGAGTTTACAACCTACCCGGTTGTTGAGGGGGAAGTGAAACAATAGGAGAGGACTTCTTGGATGGGCATTGTTGTAGAGGTTGATGGCTTGATTAGTATGATGGCTAAGAGCATTAGCAGGAAAGGTTGCATGCTTCTCAAAAAAGGTGGGGTTTCAGAGTTTTTGAAAGTCGCGTATTAGGGAGAAGTCTGATATAAGGCGAATTCCACATAAGGGGTACAGCATGGGTAAAAAACTGAACACAGGAGTGAGAAGCGGTAATGACAGTAGGAGTGAGGCAAGTCACAAGAGGAACAGAAAGTGGTTAGGGGTGTACTTGGATAGGAGGGTAGAGATACAGGAGGATCCAGGGTTGTTAAGGGCTCCGTAGGTCAAAAGGTATTGGCTTCAAGTTTCTCTTCAGATACACAGCCAATCACTGTCATATAGGTAGACACTCAAAACCCAGAAAATGTATTACTGTAACGCCAGATCTGTGTGGGAAGCAACCACAGTCGCTGAAAAGGTAATGATGGTCTAAAATGGCCGAAGGTCAAAATAAAGTCCTCTACCAAGCTTTACTAAAAAGCAAGAACATGTTGAGTAACAAGCACCCCACCTTTAGTAAAACCAGTCTCTACAAGAACCATTCAACTTCTTTGCCAGAGCAAGAAGACCTGAGGCAGTAGCAGAGAACCAAATAGGGTCAGACTTCTAATGCAGGGACACCTGAATAACACCCAACAAAGGAGAGACTATGCTAAGAAAAGTAGGAGCAACTGTGGCAGTCCAATGGCTCTTTCTAACCACTAAGCAGCATCAGCATGGTTTTTAACCGACACACAGTAAGACACAGGGAATCAGGCCACAAGATGCCCGGCAGACACCCAGAGAGTCACGCACACCAGCTGGGAGAGAATAAGTCTGCCCATGTGTTCAATGGAAGAAGTGGTCTTCCTGTCTAGGAAGAAAATATGTTATCTGCTGGTGCAACTGTAGATAGCAAAGCGGAAGATTCTGTACCTGGGTTTTTTTTTTCCTGTTAAATACCCTCCTCTAGCAAATGTTTTCATTCTACCTGTGCTACTGAGACAAGGGAAACATGCACATAAAATTTAACATTTTTGTCCTACGCTATAGAGCTACTTTGGTATAGTTGCAGCTGAACGCTAACATTTTACTGCATTACCATAAAATGCTCTTCTCCATAAGTCATGGCATTTTACAGCTAAAGGCCCATAGATCACAAGCATTCACATAAATGCCACACTGTGTGTATCCAGCAGGTGGCTACAAGTGACATTATTAGATCTGGTGTGGCCAGTCCAGATCTGCCTTTGTTCCTCTAGTTTGTAAAACATACTCACTATTTGGCGGAGTCTGACAGCTGGTATTCCCGCCGCCGATCATAGCACTCCTGAATGCCAGGGTCATTCCACAGGTTTCTGATTGCATTTGCATGTGGCTGTTCAAAGGAGTTCACCTTTTCCACATCCACTTCTCTGATCAACTGGGCGTTTGCCTATGGACAGACACTTGTTAAGATGCCAATGGCCAAACTAATTTAGTATATAAATGGCCAATCGAAACAGTTAAGTAGACTACAAATCTTGAATCGTTAGCAACTTGCTATTGAAATATATATACACACACATATATGGCACAGTACTTCATGAGCACCACAAAGCATCCAGTTTATCTACACAACATACTTTACCTTGTTTTGCTCACACTTGTAGAGAATTTTTAGCGTTTCCATTGCCCTAATCATAGACTGCATGGCAGTGAAGATATTCTGATATACTAGCTTAGTAAAGCCCTTCTTATCCTCTTCGGAGTACCCAGAACCGTGGATTATCCTCATCTGTTTAATAAATGTACTCTTCCCGCTTTCTCCAGTACCTAGTTAACAGAAGCAAGGCAGAAAGAATAATTGGCACTAATTTTATGTTAGAAATATAATCCAGAAAGTAAAGTTACTTATTTTCATGCAGCCCTTCTGACAATACATATATTCAAGAGGAATTACAAGACTAGAATAGGCAGGCTAAGAGAAACCTGTAAATTAGGTTAAGAGGGCCCTGCTCATTGAGTTTGCAATCTTAAGCGTTCACATTTTCTGTCTCCAAAAAACTGTACAACAGTTTATTAAGGTGCTTTTGGTGGTCCCAAACAGACTGCCCCCCCCCCTCATCTGTTACCAAAACCCCAATACTCAGGGACAGCAAACAGGACAATTTCTGGATATCTCCAAATGTAGCCTTAATTTATAATTCACATTCTCAGGCAAGGCTGTACATAATCTGTGGCCTCAAAGCCTGCATTTCAGGCCAACCTAGCACACCCTCCTGTCTTACCTCAAATGTATAACTTGCTGTACATGAAGCTGAACATTAAAGGGCACGAAAACTTTTGTATAATGAAGCTACATGCAACTCAAACATTTTGTTTTTACATTCAGTAAGTATGTTAAAGATAGGGAAGAAGAGTTTACACAGCAGCAAACACTGCTTGCACGAAATGAGAGGAGTAATCTTGCCAATCCCGAGAAGACGATAGCCGCAACCATGATATATAAAATGAAAGTCGATTTTCGAACTATCCATGTCGCTTATTAATCTGTAGACACCATTAAATAAGCATACACTGTATAGAACTGCTAAATATTAAGCTGAGTCAAGGATGTCATCTCAAGAGCACACACTTACTAGATTTATCTTCCCAAACTGCTGTAATAATTTAGCAACCGCTATACATTACACACACTAGTATATATACCGCATGAGTGTGTGAATATTGCTTTCAGAAATACATTTGTGAAAGCAATGTTTCTTTGCTTTATGTTCAGTGAATTGACTATGCTGTGTTTTCAGGTAACCTCAATCCATGCCTGGCAGATTAAACTCTTCAGGAATCTCCCACACACAACTTTGGAAATCAAAACTGAATGTGGTGAAATTATCTTCTGTATATAATAATAATCGTCAATATTCATTTAACACATGAGTTTCCCATCGAGCTTATTTCACTGCTTCCTTCAGGATAATTGTGCACACATGCCTGAAGGAAGCTAGAGTTGGGAGAAAAATAAACAAGCACTACAGCACTAGTGCCAAGTGTGGACGTGAAAGAAATAGTTCCCTAATTTGGAATAAAAATATAAAAACTGGCATGGGCGAGAAAACTGGCAACTGTTTCTTGGCCCAAAATCAACATCAATTATATCATGTTGTGAAAGAGTGAGAGAGGGTGAGAAAATGTCATTTATTCCTTTCATAAAGAATCTTCGCTACAGGGTATGGAAGCAAACGGGACACCAAGGTTTTAAAATGAAAGTTACAAAATACTCTATGGAACCATTAGAGGCAGATGCTGTATATTTGGTTCTCCCTTATTTGGATGGAAGAACCGAAATGGCATTGCAAAGCCATGAAGCCAACTAGCGGAGGATAATTTAAATTTAGATCTAAGAGTAGGAATCATAGGAGGTACCATACACCTAAAGAACATAGTTAGGATGCAGAACAATGCATGTAATTCATCCAGGCATCTGTGCAATATAATAAAAGAGCAAGCATTAGAGTAGTGAGATTTTAACCCCTTTTTCTATAATGAAAACTAGAGCTCTTTTGCCACATTTACCATATATTTGATAAAGCGATTCCAAAATTATATATTTTTTCCAGAACAAATGCAGCATTCTTTTAAAATGCCAAGGCATAGTAATACCCAACATACATAATACTTTGTTGTGGTGGGCAGCATCATTCCATTACAGTTCCCTATATACATTTTATACTTCCAGTGGTAGAAGCACAGGGTATTAGGGCACATTTGTATCCCTTTACCTTTTTGGTGACAGTATAGCATGGATGGAGATCACGTTGGGTTTTCACCTCTTTCGTGAATCTTAGAGTAATATAATCGTGAATCTATGTAATGCTTTTTTGGTTTTTCTCTTCATTTTCTCTTAGTTTTTTTGGTAGAGGGGTGAACTTTATGTCATCCCTTGATCTCCCCTGTACCGATTACACTGCCATCTGGAAGCAGGATTCCATGGCCTTAAATTTATAATCACAATGCTCCTGGGTAGGGGGGGTGATCAGAGGTCCCAGCAGGGTCTACACAAAGCCTCCTTAATGATTTCTGGCTGGTGATAACATTGACACTTAATGGAAGGGAATGCCCAATTCTGAACTCAAACAATGAAGGTGTAATAGTGCTCACAGAGAGCACCATTACACTGGAGTTGTCAGTATAGAGGCAGTGATGCTGGCTAACAGAGGGAGGTCCAGGCTGTTCATAAAATCCCTGAGTTCCCCTGTTGCTGTAAAAAAAAAAAAAAAAAAGACTAGATGTACAATTTTGTAGTTTCTGCGTTTCAAAATTGTGTTTACTCCCCCACCCTACCAAACCTCTGAATAGTGCTTCCATGACCAAGTATACCCAGGCTACCTGGGAGAAGCTCACACTATGGCTGCAACTAAGGATTATTTTCATAATATATTAGTTAGCCAATTTTTTTGATTAAACTGATAAAAAAATATATGCAATTTTTTCATTTATTTAAAATAATTTAATGAACAAACTGGGTGTTTTTATCTCCTATCTCTATCACCATGGTATTTCTCTCATTGCCTTCTTATTTTACTGGCATAATAATAAAAACTATATATTTTACAAGAATCAAACACAATATTTCTAAATCTAGGTTTTAATACCTAAAAAGTAAACATTAATTCACATATAAACTATATTTCATATTTAATAAAAACTGATTAAAAAAATGCATTTCTTGTTTTTATTTCCTTTTATTTGCCACCCTGCCCCCCAGTTATGCACATCTGACCCCAGGCTTGCCCCCTAGATATGCCTTATACCCCCTGATATGCCTCATGCCACCCTATAGGCAATTGATATGGCGCTGTGCCCCGATACGCCTTATACCCCCCAGATACGCCTTATACCCCCCAGATATGCCTTATACCCCCCCAGATATGCCTTATACCCCCAATATGACACACTGCCCCTCCTGATGTGCCTTATAGCCCCTATAAGCTACTGATATGCCACTGTGCCCCCTCCCCGCTCCAAACTCCCTGGTGTCTAGTGAGGGCAGCCGGTGGAAATCTGTGCGATTCCCGTTCGCTGCTGCCCTCCACTTCCGTTGGCTCTTCTATGATGGAGCACAGGAAGGTTATCTTACGCCGGTGCACCGTCATTGAAGTGGAGGGCAGTAGCGGAGATTGTCTGTGCGCATCGCGCAGACATCCACTGGCTGCAAGAGAGGAGGATCTAGGTCCCCTGCAGCGCTGCAGGGATCTTGATCTTAAGTGTTACAGTCCGACCTCATCTCATCTTATCAACCCTCATCTTATAGTCGATAAAATCGATTCAACTAATTGTCGATTTTATTGATTAGTTTTTGCAGTCCTAGCTCACAGTATGACTCTCAGAGTCTCCATCAATCAGAGATCCTCAGAGAAGCTCACGCGGGACGCTAGTTTGCGTAAGTTTCTTGCCAATTGAACTTACTTACCTCTTTAGGCTACAATACCGTACAAATAACATCTTAAAGATGACATATTTTGGCAAAACTAAAGTAAGCTGTCATGATTGTCCATGTGCCCAAAGTATTCCCAATGTAAACTGACACATACACACTCACATCATGCTGTATCAAATGGCAGGTCTCAGGAGAGACCTTGCAAGCAGTATATGGTACTGGTCAATGAGAGTAAAATTTTGCTTTGGGAAAACAAAAGTCAGAACAAATGTGTAGGTTAATCTGATTAAACGTATTAATAGTAGATGTATTAATAGCAAAAATTTTGTAGGTAACAAGGTTAGACACTCAGAAAAATGATCAGGTCTATAAAGCTGTTCACAATACTGTAGCGAGCAACTATACTAGTGTATAACAGGCAATATTGGTAAAGTGTGACTGGAATTATAAAAAAAATATCTATTATTGCAGCTCTAGGATATTATACAATATACTTTATATTAAAAGAAGGACTCCAGCTCTATATTCTTAATTGTTTTTAATACACACTGGAGTCAGCAGGCATTCTTCGTTACTTAATTCCTATCCCAGTTGACTATACTGAAAGCGCATACCGAAGTATGTTTCCTAAACAGGTTATCAATGGCAGTAGCCAATCACCTCTATGATATTTGAATAGTTATATTTATGTAGCATGTGATGTGATTGACTGCTGCTTCAATTACTTTAATAGGTATGTTACCGAGTATGTGCAAGAAGTTGGTTTTAGTAAAGGCCGTTGAGATAGGAGGTAAATCCCAAAACTAAACAAAACATTTTCCAATTCCCATACATGCAAATTGACTCCAACATGCATTTTTTTAAAATGTAATTGGGGGCACTAAACTAATTCTACCATGGTGTGTGCTTGGTTTTGCCTTAAAGGAGAGGTAAGCTGTTCAGAATAAGAGGGTGCAGCACCATTAGCAAATTCAAACTATAAAGCCATTAAGACTTTAATATGTCAGGTGCACATTAGAGTTTCCTATGAAACATTGGTCAGAGGGTAGCCATTAAATAGTCCTTTCTGAAATAAAAGCAGTTCACAAGGAAGTGAGCTACCACATATGCAGAAGACAGGGGAAGTGGTGGGCTGTGGGAAAATAAAACTTGTGGTGTGGTTTTGGAAAATGTCAATAATCTAAAACCACAGTAACCATAAGCTAAAACCTACATCTACCACATAACGAAGACACACACACATACCATCCTCTAAAGGTATAATAACCTAAAGCCTGGAGTTATTTTTTAAGCAGACATTTAAAAGCTGAAAGCCCTGTAGCAATTAAAGAAAAACAATTAATATTTGGACTATCCAAACATACCGGCTACATTGCCAAACACTACAATACAGTAGGCATACTAACTGGCACTACACACACTGAATCTAGCACTATACATATACACACTCACAGACTGACCCCAGCACTTAGCATATACACACTGGTCAGAAAGGTTCTATGGAATATAACAGAAGAGATTTCATCCTGCTGCATGGCTACAGGGTACCAACATTAAATTGCTGAACCTGGCAGAGGGGCAAGGGACATAATGAAAACCTTCATACAAATCAGGTAATTCATGATAATGACTAGCAAGACATTGTGGCAGAGAAATGCCTCCATCATCATCTATAGCATAGCATCATCTGTTTTATTATTATCATTATTGTGTTTTCATTAAATCACCACCTCTAAGGGAGGAGTAATCATAAAGAACAGGAAGCTATGATCACCACTCACTGGTATGTAACTAACTGAGTTTTTAATACATGTAGATTAGCTAAATCCTTTATCCTCACTAAGGGTTTTCCCTTACCCTAAAGACTTTTTAGGAACAAGTAGGGCCTTCTTTTAAAACCATAGAAGTCCCCAGCCCCTAGCACATACTGACCAAACATAATGACATTGCATGGATGGTCACTCATGGAGACCTCCCCCAAGTACACACAGATTGCTTAAATTGTTCTGGCACTGCTTGGGTGGAAACACTGGGGCTCATGTTCAAAGATTATTGAGAAAGTACCCATAGGCTTAAGAAGTGAAAAATAAAGTTGTATGAAGGGTCTGTACATGCCCTGCTGCACTTACCAACCAAGGCAGTAAAAGTAGCAAATCCCATAAAAAAACTCATATGCTAAGTACCCCAGTGGACCAAAGCAAGGGGTGTCCCAAGCATACTTTTTGTGATATCTACATACTATGCCATTTATTCACACATGTCCCAAACCTTCCAGCCAAAAGGGACACTGCAGTGCATCTCTAGCAAATAATCTATAATAAAGTATCTTTTATTTATATAGCTCCAACAATTAAGCAGTGCTTCTTATAATACATATATTCAAGGGGTATGACAAGACTAGAATTGACACACTAAGACAAACCGATACATTAGGTGGAGAGAGTCCTGCTCCAAGCTTACAATTGCAGTCATACAGGAGAATTAGCTAGACTACAATTAGTTATAGTGGTAGTTGCACTTGCAGGTTATCCAACACAAATCCACCAACATAAAATATCCATTAATCATGTTTTGGGGTTTTGTTTACCTGAAACCCATTCTACACTGCTGTCCGCAACACAGCACCCACATGCCAGAGGGCAACTCCAGCACATTTTTTAAAAGAACATGTTCTCTGTAAAACCCTATTAGCTGTATTACTGCACTAAACAACCATAATATTGTATTTGCTTTTTAGGGAATAGCTTTATAAACCTGTTAGTGGTAGTGGTCCTTAATAGATATCTAGCTTAGGAATGCCTTACCACATGCATATCAACCCAAAGACTACCAAGTGTGAACAGTTTCATATTCTACATCTACACGATCTCTGGTCCTAGGTTAAATAAAGAGATGATAGCCCTTCCCTCAAAAATTAAAGCTCATCCTGAATCACAATTTGCACCTTAAGCAAAATGAGAAGTATAAGTAAAAGTTTTTTTTAGTATAACCACTTGCATCCATCTAAATAAAAGACAAGCAAGCTTTAGGGCAAACACTCTGCAGTGAGGTAGCATTTGCTACATTTTTTGTTTTGCTTTTTGTAAGTTGTTGAGTGTTGCTAAAAGGAATGATCTGTTACTGGGAGAGCAAGGACTGGCGCTACTTAAATATAATTTAGTGGCTCTTTAAAACACATATGGATTTCCTTGTATATGATCTCAAAACCGGAAAACCAATAGAAATTATTCGTTACTACACTGGTCAACTCTGGGTCAAAAGGGAGAAAGCCCCATATAAATTAAACATTCCTGGCAGCAGTGCCATGAGAAAAATGTGCCTTCCTACAGGATGCGCATAACATCCTCTCAAGTATTATACCTATTATCCCATCGCCCCTGCTGTACTTACTCCAGGTAATTACAAACATTTCGGAATAAGATTGCCAGCATTAAACTTTCCAACCCCAGAGTTTCACCCTTATTATGGGCTCGGGTGAGTCAAGACAAGGCTCCCTCAGGACAAATTCTGTGCTACTTCTCCCCACTCGCACCCATTCCTTATCTTGTAGTGACACTAGTATCCCGTGTGGTACCCCTAGAATGGACACAATGTCCAATCACTGTTATTCCCTGACAGTGATCTTCCTCCAGATGTCAGAGTTTCCACTAACCACAATCTGGAGACTACCTGCATTTGCTCACTCGGCTGCTTCTCGAAATACCACCTCAAAGTAGCCATTAAACCTCACCATGGAAGCCCAGGTGGGTGACATCCCCAGCCCAGTGTCAGCCCGGATTTGGCAGTCTGTACCTAACAGCAGCAATTTCACCTCCCGCTTTGAATCTTTCTTGTCTCTCTTCAGCTGCTTCTCGATTTCTGCATTGATCCTCTTGGACTCCTTCACCTCTTCACTCAGGCAACAAGCCATCGTGGAGTCTAGTGTCATCCCTTCCCCCGGCACTGTGGCCCGCACCGGGGGGCCTCTCCCACCCCGGGGAGACACACTCACTGCCTGGCCTCGGAGCTTTTTCACAGGCCACCGCGCATCCGACCGAGGGTACAGGAGGAGGGAGGGGGAGGCACTAAGCTCTTCCCCTCCCAGGTTAGCTGTGTCCGGGACTTCCGCTCCCTCAAACCCCGGAGCTAGGACAATCTAAACTGCTGCTCGAAAACAATTGCTGACGGACAGCACGTCTGCCCAATCAAGCACAGCCGAAGTGCGCAGTGTGGAGCTCGACAACACATCATGTTTGGTTGCGCTATTCCTGTTGGAGCTTAGGTGTGGCCGATGAGAATTATGGGTAAACATTTCGTGGGCGCTGTAACTCACTGTTACCATGGGACCAAGGCCTAACGCCTGAGCCTACAAGCCAAGTCATTCACTGGCCTTAGACTTTTGAAGAATGAGTACCAGTTGTCATTCCTGTAACCTTGTACAGTGCACCTAGTGTGAGCGTTTTGCTGTGCAAACGATGCGTGGCAACCCCAAAGATAAACATTGAGCTTGTAAATCGATATTCTTCAAACATTTCAGTCACTCAGTGTAGTAATACCACAATACCTCAGGGCCTATCTGTGTGCTTACAGGCATGGACAGGTAACTTTTGGCCCAAGGCGGCACTAATATAATGGCTCTTAAAACAAATTTGGGCATTAAGCAGAGGGATTTGATCTTAAGTTGTATTTCATTACCTCAGGAAAATTGAATTCCAGAATTCCAGTGTCCATTCTCAACAGGCTGGAACAAGAATATTGACCCCCCCCCATGAAAAATTTGTATTGATGAGTACCTGATGAAATGTAACCTCTTCAATCCCAGGGGTTTTTGGTACCTCAAGTACCGGAGCAATTTTGCCATTTTTTCGCTATGTCGGTTCAGCGACTATACTCTTTTCCTGTGAATAGTGTACCCATGTAAGCTATGTATTGTTTTTTCAAGGAGAGATAGAGCTTTCTTTTGATACCATAGTTGGATGATTAGCTGAAAATGTAGAATGAGAAATTTAGTAAAAACTAGAAAAAAAATAAAAAAAACACCTAATTTTTTTATTTTTCCTTCTGAATCCTCCCAAAATTAGGTAAAGTGATGGAAAATCCCCATCAAGTTTATCAATTCAGGTGTCCTGATTTCAGAAATACTTAATTTATATAGGTTTTCCATACTTTCCCAGCACTTATAGGGAACATACTATAAGGTGTACATTTTTTGTAGAATTTTTATGCTTATGGCTTAACGGGTTTGGGGGTTGTGAACGGAGGCAGGAGGGTTGTTTTCCATACTTTCCCAGCACTTATAGGGAACATACTATAAGGTGTACATTTTTTGTAGAATTTTTATGCTTATGGCTTAACGGGTTTGGGGGTTGTGAACGGAGGCAGGAGGGTTGTTTTTTTTCTCCATTACTTTTTTCAGCATGGTTTCTCACTCTACTCCCTGCGATCCCCCTGCACCGATCACACTGTGATCTCTTACTGAACTCTTACTGAATCTATATCTGGCCTTATAGAAAACATTCTTAAGCCCCTAGTTATCAACACTGAGAGCTTTATACAAGACACCACTGGTTTTCTTAATAAACTGAGCCAAGTTAGTAACCTACCTGCCAATACTATACTTGCTGCCATGGATGTGGAGTCTTTATATAGCAACATCCCTCATAAAGATGGTATTGGGGCCTGTATTAAATTCCTCTCCTCCCGCAATGCCACACAAAAATATGATTTTTCAAAACACAGTGTGAGCTTCCTGGACTGCGCCATAACTGTCACCTCTGGCTTTCTTCACTCTTCCTTGTATATAAAACCCGCAGACAGGTACAGCTATCTTCACAATTCAAGCTTTCATCACAAACACACTAAACGAGGTGTTATTTACAGCCAAGCCATCAGATACCACCGTATTTGCTCTGACACTCAGGACCAAGATAAACACCTGGGTGCGCTGGCAGAGTCATTTCAGAGGAAGGGCTACAAGGAAAAAACTATATCGAAAAAAAATTAAATCTGCTGTAAGAACACCACGGGAAAGGCTTCTAGACCTACAGCCGATACTCTCAGAAGACCCCATACTGAAAAAATATTCCCTCAGCCCCCAATACTGGCATTTAAGCAACCACCAAACCTGAATAAAAGATTAGTGCGCAGCATACACAGAATGACACCGAATGGCACTGTACGATGCAACAAATCCCGCTGCAAACTGCCAACATATATGTGACAACCATGAGGAAGAAAAATGTTACGCCCCGGTAGGACATCATTACACACAGAATAATCAAACCATCCAAAACCTAAAAATTAAAGTACTCAAACGAAATTTCAGAGACTCTCAGGAAAGAAAAAACATTTGAGATGAAAATGATAACACATTTCAACACCATAGTGTGTAGTTTCCTTACACACTACCAGAACTTCATATGAACTTCATCTAAACGTCCGATGTGTGTCTAATTGCTGTTATTATCTTTGATGTTTTTCTGTGGTTATTGCTTTACCTAGGTTACATTTGTGCTGTCCCTTGGTTATCTCTCTACCTCTGTGCAGTTCTCACCTCCAGACCTATTATTTATGCCACCCCCCACTCAAACCCCCCCTTCTCTAATACCATCACTTGTTTTAAGTTCTAACCTCTATCATGTTGATCAGTATTGCTTCGGACCTGAGGATAACGCTCGAAAGCTTCTCTTTTAAATATTTTCAATACTCTGTTTTTTGACATCGTGTCTACTGAACTAATACGGCTTCACCCATTTAAATTATATATAAATACATATATAGTAGACGTGCACGGCGAGCGAAATCGCTTTGGGCAAAATTTTTGTTTTGTTTTGTTTTTGCTGTGTTCGTTTTCAAGCAATGAATTTTATTTCCCTTCCATTTGTTGAGGATGGAAGTTGGAAGTCTTTTTTTATTCAGAACGACATTCGGGGGGGGGCGTTAGGGTTTTATGGGTACAGGCAGGATGCTTCATAGGCAGAGGCCTACAATGTCAATGTCTGGCTTAGCATATAGTAATGGGGGATATACTACACTGCCATCAATGTCTGGCTCATTGTGTAGTGATGGGGGGGTTAAGCTGTGCCACAATCAATGTCTGGCTCAGTATACAGTAGTAGGAGATATGCTGTACCATATTTGTTCAGTAAATGTTAATTTTTTTATACATATATAATGCTTGTCCGTTCCCCTTCGGAATGCTGATTGGCCAGAGTGAAAAAGTAATGAAAAACTACCACAGGTAGTTGAATCCATCAATCATAGCCATAACAATCAATGAGACAACCCCCATTTTTTGGCTTCTGCCTATCAGTTTATGATATGTACCTTCCTATACATAGTCCCTCCCGCTTTACTCATCAAGGAGCGCCAAAACATCATGTAGTTGCGGGTACACGTGGCAATGAATTTTCATCACTGTTGCAATTTGTTTGTCAGAGATCGCCCTTGTTTTAATTTTTTTGTACAAACCCACAAAACAGGCAAGTTTGTATGAAAATGAACGCGCTAAAGTCTAAAACATAGGCAGTGTTGGAGTCAGTGGGTGCGTGTTGAAAACCGCGTGCTGTGGTAGTGTGTGACTCTGCAGGGTACTCTTACAGCAGGACAAAGGTTCAAAATAAAGTAAGTTTTATTTCACTCTGCAGTCGAATAAACACAGTCTCTTAACAACAGAGATTCACAGATTTTATAATCATAAAAACAAAAAAACATTTCTCTCTTCATACATAGGATGCCATAAAACTCACTTCCACACGTGTTCTATTGGGAATCCATTAGGTAGACCACTGACTTCTCCCTTAGGTTTAAAACTGCAACACTTTTTAAACCCAAGTGATTAGCCTCCATGATCCTCCTGTGCAGCTCATGCATGTGAGCTGCATAAAGAATTTTAAAGGTCTGACTCCTTGCTCTTGTTTGGAGGCTTTAACCCCTTGGTGTCATGTTAGGGGTAAGGGTTTATACACTCCATTAATGTGCATGTATATAAGAGTGTTGAATGTGTTACTGCATGAGTGTCTGATGTTAATGTGGGTTACTGTAGGGTGTTAACGTTTGTGGGCATTTCATGTTAGTGCGTGTGTCTGTTATGGTATATCGTTTGTAAGTGTTAGTGTGTGTGTGTGTGTTATGAGTTTGTGTGTCAGTATGTAGTGTTGGAGTGTCAGGGTGAGCCTAGGCTTAGTGGTGCCTGGAAGGGGGAGAGGCGGAGCATGAGAAAGAACATGTAAGTGTAGAGGAGGTGGGTGTTAAAATTATGTGTTGCCATGCATGCTAGTTCTAGGGGCCTTGAATAAATACTCCCGCCCAGATGCCACTAACCCTGTTCTCATAAGGTGTGCTTTATGAAGAAGTGAAGGTTGGGGCAATGGATAGGGCAGGGGGATGAACATAGGTGGGCTGACGGGAGGGGCATGGTTGCCCAAGTATTAAGCGTCTACTGGGCCCAAAAATATCTGATGGTGGCTCTGCTTTAGGGGAAACATTTTAAAAAGAAAAACACTTGGTCCAGAAGGGGTAAAACTGTATATGATGGCCGGAGAATTCCTTTAAATAACAGAAATATTAAAGTTGGGTAAGCAGAGCCTTTAAATAGGGATACTTATAATGATACATATTGCAAAATACATTGTCCATAGGGTTCTCAAGACATATTTGTTCTCTACCAATTGCTTTTTCTGTCTCAAATTTATTTTAATTCACTTGTTACAGTTCTACATGGCTTAGGTTTTTTGGACTTCAGCTTTGTTCCACAGATTATTATTTTTTTTAAAGCCTGAGTAGTTGTGCTCTTTGTCCGTCTACTACCGTGCATGTGAAAAAAAGGTGATTGGTACTCCAAACGTGGTAGGGCCACAGTGGAAGCCGAGTCCTCAATTTTCGTCTTCTTGAGCCCCTTCCCTCCCAGGCATAAGCCTTGGGTGAGACGGATCTCCCTAAAGAAGAACCACTTAAGTCTTCAACTCAGTAAACTTTGTTCCACAGATATGGCATAAACATTTTGTTTATTTACCCCAAGATATCCCCATAGGGTAAAATATCATACAAACAAATATCAGACGATCAACCAAGAATGGACAGCCGTTCATAGTCTGTCATACAGTACGACCCCACTTGGGAGCATATAACTGTAGCAAAAGTTGCCTCCCATGGGGAAAATGTCTCTACCCCGGCACTAAACGGATTAAGCAAATGCTCTAGCCATGCATTGTTTAAATAATAGAAGAAAAGTATAGTTAAAATGATACCATTTATTGGCTAACTGAGAGTTTGCCTGAGACCAAGTTGTTAGGGCATTAATGCTAACAAATAATGTACTTTGCAAAGGGCCTGCAGAGGGCAGCACTGTCATTGCATTGCACACAGGTCACAATGTAAATGAGACATCCATTGCTAGCAAGTCAAGGCTTCCAGATCATCTTCACTATATCATGCATAGACTGCATATATAGATATCTGATACATGTAATTTCACCCGGTCCTGAAGTATATATTTGAATTGCAAGCTCTGGGAGACAGGAACCTGCTATTTCAATGTACGCGTAACTGTAGCTAGGAAAAAATCAGTGGTTTACACTGGCTGTCTGGGTTTTTACAGCTACCTCCCTGTCTCAGTGTGAATATACAAAGTATATGCATACATACTCTATAGTGATAACTCTATAATGGTTAAAAGAACAGTCTGGTATTTTTAAAGATCACTGTTCTTTGCAGAGTGTTGCTCTGATAAAATGTTCTGCAGAGGTGCTTTGGCCTATCAGTATGAGTGCATTACAATGTTCTGCTGACTTAAAGGGCACAATTGTCTTCCATGCTGACCAGGGCTAATAGTAAGGTCCAATCAGCTCTAATACCTGTCATGGAAACCTTGATCTGTCATTATCATCATCAACCGTAACATACTAGGAGCAAAAGCACCAACTGGGAGTCTATTATATGATCATAGCAATGTAGAATAGGAATGGGTCAGCTCCAGACTCTGTGACTCGGAGACCCTGAGATTGGGGAAACAACCCTGAGACTGGGAGACAAAGCCTGAGAGTTCCCATGAGTTACAGTCATATCGAAAGACCTAGTTTTTATCAATACACCAGTTTTACGCTTCACATTAGTTTTATAGGTGATCTATTTGAGAGAAGGGGGCTTATATTAAGGTAATTAATGATACTATTACTACTATCTTTTATTGTTAGCATTTTAAAAAAAAACCACGGAAACGTATGTAAAGCAATCATTTACTGCGCAATTTCGAAGACAATGGTCTAAATGCAGATTGCGCCACATTTACCATTAGTATTTCTTTATTGACGCGCACGCAATCACTGGTGGTGGTCGGCAGGGGGAGCTCTGGGCTTGTTTAGCTTCAGACGCCATTAAACAAAAGGATCCCAGAGCAGGCAGATCGCAACCTGAGAGGCGTATCTGGGACAGGTCGGGGCCTGAGGGCAGGGGGAGCACGGAACCTAGCACCGGGACTATCCGTTACCAGAGCGGGCCTCCTTGCAGATCTAATAGTACTTTACCCGGGCAAAGGCTCCACGTAGGCCCGGTCTGTGTATACTGAGCCTGAGTATCGAGTTCGAAAAGGCCGGGTCTGGGAGCTTTGAGTCCGGCTGATAATATCAGGCCAGACCGGGGCTCGGGTGGGATATGATGTTTCCCCAAAGCAGCAGCCGGCACTCGGTGAGTCGTTATAGTATGTATGCGTGTAGTAGTAGTAATAATAATTATATGTGTAGAATATAATCTCAATTGTCTTGTGTGGATACGCAGATATGTGAATGCAGTGTATCAACCCACTCACTGTGTGTAGCTTCTGTTTTAATGGCATCTCCCAGTACTGCGAGACTACATAACGTTGTGGTGCATTTTTGTAAAACAAACTTTGTGGATAGGATTAGCGCTGTATTATTTTTGGTTTCTAGTACCGTATATTGTGTATATTACTATGTATATGTGTGCGATAGATACATATAATTACAACAATAAGTATACATACAGGACGCAATATGGGGGCCCTGTATGTATGTGTATATATATATATATATATGTGTGTTTAATGTTATTTTAATGGTTTTGTTTGTGTTATATTTAGCAGTGGGTTGTGTTTGTTCCTGTGAATGCTTATTTGTTCAGAGGAGATGACGTCTATGCTTCCCTCATTGTACTGACTGTAGCACGGTTTGGCTGTTGTAGAACAGAGGTGTGTTTGGTTTATCTGCTTTTTAAATTATTATTTGTTCTATTCCTAGGGCTCGTCTCACTTGCCCCAGCAGCTCAAATTCACAACCTCTGATTCCTGTGATAGGATTAAAGATGAGTTCCAGCTGCTGCAAGCACAGTACCACAGGTAGGACAGTGCATCTGTATAGCACATTATACATTTATCTGCTATATCTTTACTCATGCCACACCTTGAGCCCTCTGGGAAGAAAAGAAAAAAAAAATAATCAACAGGAACATTTCTTTTGTTTCCCTGGTGATTACTATGCATTTAGAACATTGTCTTATTCTCTTAAATTGCAAACATTCTGCTTTTCATGTGTAGTGTTACCGCACATATGCAATGGATTGCATTTACTTGCTACTATACTGCTCCTCCTGCTTTCCACGCACACACACCTTCGTGACACAGGACGCACTATTACGTCCTCTAAAACATGCTCCAGATGACATGCCCTGTGGTTTTTGCCCCTGCATGTATTTTTCCCCCACTGAGGTATCCCCTGTCAGCAGGAGCCAGAATTGCTACCTTCTTGCTGAGTAATAAAGTGTAACGACGCTGACCGTAATAATGGGCAATGTCCAAACAGAAGTTCGGGCAATCTCTGCTGGCAGACTCACCCCTGACACTGCCGGAAACAATATTAAATGTAAAAAGGTTTCCAGAGGAGCAGTGATTACCAAATTAAAAAATTATACTGGGTAATGTCCCAGAGGTACCACCCAGTCCCAAGAGATACCTCAAAGGGATCTCCAGGAAAAAAAAAATCAATGGCTTCTAACTTGTGGAAGAAATCCAAAATAAAATTGCCATTTTTTTCTTAATTTTTAAATGTAACAATAATAATAAACATAAATATAGACTACAATGTGTACTAAACATTGAAAAGGGGAATCATGGGTGAACCTGTCATTTAGGGGGAGTAAAACCCAGTGTCACAAAGAAGTTACTTTGGCTTCCAGTGGGTCTTATACTTAATGCATACACTCTGTGAGCAGGGCTCTCTCCACCTGACGTATCGGTTTGTCTAAGTCTGTCAATTCTCGTCTTGTCATACCCCTTGAATATATGTATTGTATTAAGTGCTGTGTAAATTGTTGACGCTATATAAATAAAAGATAATAATAATAAACAACAATGTCTCCCTTTCAGTCTGAAGCTGGAATGTGATAAATTGGCCAGTGAGAAATCTGAGATGCAACGGCATTATGTCATGGTGAGTATCTGTACACATGTAAATTCGGCAACTGGTTAGATGCTGTCCATGTCCAGAGAACGATGTCCAGTTTGTTTGTTTTATTTGAGGGAAACCGTTAACTCTAATGTGCCAACCACTGGATAGAAAAATAATTCTGAACTAACTTTTCAGCAGTTGTGGAACTTGGAACCTGTTGCTCACTGCCATCAAATTCAATGTTTCCAATACATCCCACTATGTTTCTTTAGTGGAGCGTTTGATACTTTCTACTATTCAACAGAAACAGCAGTTCACTCCGGTCGATCCCTTGCCCTGTTTCTGTGTCATATATGCTACCTAGAGCTGCCTTCATATGGGTTAATATGTCTTGTAAATTCATCAGAACTAGGTTAAAATCTGCAGAAAAAGGGGGCCGGAGGCTAAAGGTCACTCACATACATTACAATTAGTAAACTTGTAAACTAAGAAGTTGCACTTCTCTGACTTTCTTAGTTTACAACATAGTTCACAGATCTGCCAAATAAAGGATAACATCTGCCAGCAAACAGTTTCAGAAATGAGGTAAAAAAAGTTACTGGGGTGCAATGTTTTGTGGTTGTTGTGAAACTAAGACTTTGCCTGAAAGTGATCGGTGGACCAGACCATGGGAACAAAATCCTTCCTGATTTCAAACACAAGAGGGGGTGGTTTCCCATGTAGAGGATAGTGAATATTGATAATGTTTCAGGACCTGACTAAACCAAGCCGTGCAGGATCAATAAACTATTTTACATATTATTCAACAAACTTTACCAATTCCTAGTCCTCAAAATACTATATTCGCTCCTATATACACACTTGTCAAAGAATAATATGAAGCGTGATGTAACGTGTTCCTGTGTAGGATAAAAGGACACACAAATGCTGCCAGTATCCCCTGTCTGGGGAATGTAAAGTATGTGTTCTTTTACATGCTTCCTAGATTGTGTTAATTTTTTTTTTAGGGGTATCTAGCTGAATCACTTTGCTCTACATTATATTTTTAGTTGTATTTCAAGGATCAACATTTAATTCTTCTATAGAGATCCCTGCAGGTCCCCCCTCCCCCTTTCCGTCATAGCAACGAATGGCATGCAGCAGTTCAAAAGTTCGAAATCTTAACCTTAAGGAGTTTGCTATATGGAATCCGGCAATACTCGTAACTCTTATGTTATACACTGAAATTGGGAGTGTGAGCTATTTACAAATGGCTTTAGGCGCGCCATGTGTAACCCCATATAGTGCCTGGCTTCACATTTATGGGCATCTCTTAAAGCCGAACCATACAACTAATTTAGGAGGCTTTATTTTGTTTATACCCTTGGAGAATGCTCCTTATCCCCTCCCCGAACTCCCACTGTTCAGGGCAATTAGCTCTTTAATTATGACTGCCAAAATGTGGCTGCAGATGGTTAAGCAGCCAGCAATGCTTCTACTCCACATTAACCCCTGAGGGCAATCACAAAAACCTTCCTGTTTGTATACAGTTTAATGATCCCTTCCTCTTAAAACCCACCTCCGGGGACCATGACATTTAAATTCATAAACAAATAAAACCCTTTTCCTGTACGCACAATGTATGTACAATTTTTCATTATTATATCATTATTTTTCTCTTTCTTTGTAATATATATATTTTTTTTATTTTTTTTACGGATATGAAATATTTCCTCTTATGGAGGCAAAGAGGTTAAATTGGTCAGATAAAACATTTTAATCTCTTTCCAAGACTTGGAAGAATTACTGGTGGTTGAGCTGTTTAGAGCCACTTGCCAAAAAACAGTCCTCGCCCCCCCCTTTCCCTCTTGCCCTCCCACCACTCCTTTTTATTTTCCCCTCAACAGGTCTCCTGGCTAATCCCTCTCTTTTGAGGTTATGCCATTCATTCATTCTGCCAGACAGCTGCTTGTTACTGGGTTGTTGGGGGGGGGGGGGTTGAGAGGGCCAAGGCAGGGTGTAAATCTGCCTAAATATCTTTCTGGGACTTGTAAGACAAAGAGGTCAGACTCTAGGGGGCAGGAAGAGGGAGGCTGCTTAGCAGACAGAGGAGATAACATTTAACTGTTTCTTGCCAACACTGACATGTTAAAAGTTATTTTAGGTTTAGAATAATCATCAGGATGTTATTTACAAAGTGCTGTAGTTCTTATTTTCTGTGTGGTTATTTTTCCACCCTGTCCTCCTTTGCTATGAACACAGGATGATGTATTATTCATTGATGGGGAGATATACAGTGCCCATTTCTCTCATAGGGCCCCATGTATGATAGTATCATAGGGCCCCTATGATACTGCTGGCAGTCCAGTGCTAACCACTTGGTAGTTCTTCAGCTTCTTCTGCCCATTGTCCTTGAATGAAAATAGCCACATGCCTATCCCATGCGTGTTTAAGTTCTCTTACTGTTTTAACCTCTACCCCATTTGCCTGGAACTTGTATATCAACCTCTCAGTACAGTTATATTTCTTGGTATAGGGGTAAATATTTTGCTGTTATTGCCCCCCCTCCCAACTATGTTAAATCAGAGGGATTTTGTAAAATATTGCATATTGTTTAAGTAGGAATGGACCATTATGTATACTTGCCTTGCTAACTGCCATATTTGTATAATTTTTCATTGTATCAATTTGCTTTGTTTTATATTAATATATTAATATAGATTTAGAAAAGGGTTCAAAACACAGCATTGGTATTAGCATAATATGCCTTTTTTATCTTTAAGCCCGGAAAGTTGCTTTGAGAGCCTCATTTCTATTTATTTTTGGTACAAATTTATGTATCATGCATTGAGCTGATGCCTCTGTAAATTTGCCTTTAGCTTCTGTTTCTTAAACTTTTGTTTTTTTTGTCTGTTTTTTTTTTTCTTCACAGTATTACGAGATGTCATACGGCCTAAATATTGAAATGCACAAACAGGTGAGCAACATTTTCTTCTTGTTTGCTAAGAGGTATGTTTTTGATCACTGTAGTCCCAGTATTGGGTGAGTTCATTAAAAGGTAACGTATTGACCTATATTTGGCATCATCTAATTGGATAAAGTTAAAATGAAAGCCTTTGTTCTTGCTGAATTGTGTCTCAAGCTCAATGACACAAAATCGAGGTTTTACCTGCCATTTCTAGTGGGACACCAACTACACACTCAAATGTAGTTCATTTACTTTGGTGACGACAGGCCACTCATGTTACTGAACGTATGAATGAAAGTTTTTGGACCCTGCACACACCCTGAGAACTTGGGAATTACATACTACATTTTTCTACATTCTAATTATTGCACTCCTCACAACTTTACAGCATTTAGTACAAATAGGTACAAAATGAAAAAGTAAAGAGGTCTGCTAAAAATAATTAAATGTGAAAGATAAAACGGACACTCCAAGCCAATCTGAGCTTGTGTAACAGGATCAGTTCTCCTTCACAAAGGATCAAAGCCTCACAAGGAGAAAAAAGGAATAAAGTGCATAGTGCAGTATTGTCTGTCAGGAATAAGCACTTATAGATGTATTGCACTCACTCTTTCGCTATATTCTGTGCGTTCAATTAGACTTCTCTGGCTTTTGTATCAAATATGAGATGTCACATTCACCCAGTCTTCATGCAAGAATACAGCAACTGAGCAACCTTCAAGTAAACAGAATTTATTACATAAAACAACGGGTCATCTGGATTTCTGTCCTTCAAGCCATTTCTATATAGAATGCACAGGTCTACAACTTGGGATAGAATGTTCTTCACCTGTAAGAGGTAAAATGCCTTGTGGGGAGAGCCTTAAGGCGCTGAATATAGTGATCGGTATGCTGTTCATGAAACAGTGAGTGCAATACATCTGTCATCTATATGTGTTTATTCCTGATACAGACAATACTGCACTGTGCACCTTTTTGCCTCATTGTGAGGTTATGATCTTGCTACAAAAGACAAAAGCTGCATTAAGTTTGGAGTGTCGTTTCTATTTTACAGTGTTTTTACATTTTTTTTTATTTTTTTTAGTGCATATCTTCACTTTTCTATTTTGTATACTCTTCTTCTTGTTGTGAGGCTTGTATACATGGGAGCAGTGTATAGATCAGTACAAATAGGCACCAGGCCCTGCTCATCTCTACATGACATGTCATCAAAAGGCCTAGTTCTATCTATGTTATATTTTGCTAACTAAAAAGTTCCAGCTCCTTAATTTCAAATTCATTATGAAGGTCCAATCCTGGTGAGCTTTGACTGGCTCTGTACAATGTATAGTTAAATCGGCAAGAATTCTTAACACATTGACTTATCATAGAAAGAAAAAAACTTAAGACGCTCAACCAAGAACGGAAGCCGCTTCACAGCCTGTCGTAAAGTTCATCCCTGATAGGCAGCATCTCCAGTTGTAGCTCTCGTGTGCCATCACAGAGGAAAAAAATCTCCATAATCAGATCCATCTCATCCTGCCCCAAGAGCAGTGCAGAACCGAAATTTTCCCCTGCACGAAGGAACCAACAACCCCAGATGTACATTTTGGCCTTCATTGGCCTCTTCACATTGAATTATGTATTATACATGGTCTGCTCAGCTCTTCATGCTGGAGAAGCATGCTCGGTTAAGCCCTTCATTATTGAATAGTGAAGCGAGAGAGTTAAATCCACAACTCAGTTTGGTATAATGTACATGTATGTGCGTGCCTCAATTTAATGCTGTAGAAATATAGCTCACTGTACCATCTGGTGATCTGTTAACTGTTCATTGTGTTGGAAATGTCTGCCATCCATTTTGATGCCAATGCATGCGACATTTAGGTGATCCCCAAACTTATTTTTAAAAACCTTCCCTAACAGGTGTACTATGAATTTGATTATTTCTGTCCAGATGTCTTCTTCTTTGTGTAACCTCTGCATCTTTCCTGTCTGTTAGGCTGAGATAGTGAAGCGGCTTAATGGAATCTGTGCACAGGTGTTGCCTTATCTCTCACAGGAGGTAAGTTTTCTTAGAGGGGTCAAAACACATTCCAGAACATTAATTATTCTTGCATTTGAAACTCACTTGTCCAGTCTGATCGTTTTCTTTCCTGTCACAAACCTCAGATTGTATTTGCATTAGTTTTAAACTATATTTGCAGTGTAATCAGATATTTTTCTGATATTAGAATTTTTTTCTGGTGTTTTGTGAATATGTTGATGTAGATGCAGGTATAGCCTATACCAACTTCCTCTTAACTACGGATCACATCCATCGTTTCATTTCTTTCAATAAGCATGTTGCTGAGTGACTCAAAGTGTACATGTGTATGCATGGGAAGGCCAGACATTAGGTAATTTGTAATGTATTTTAAGCTTGGCAGTGTTCGTCTAGAACAGTCACTGGATTAGGCAATTACAAGACAGATATGCATGACTGTTGTCCAGTGGCTGGTATGTCTGTGTTTAGCTGACATTTGTTCGTGACCCGTGACCTCTCTTCTAGCACCAGCAACAGGTCCTGGGAGCCATAGAGCGGGCGAAGCAAGTTACTGCTCCGGAGCTGAACTCCATCATCCGTGTACGTGAGAGCGCTGTAACAGTGTTGTGTGTTTGATTAGTGAGGAAGGATGGGTACCCTGCTCTGTTGAGGCGGGTCAGGTTTCTACACCCTAGGCTCATTGTCTCTCTGTATCACAGTGTGTTGGATGGAATAGATGTATGTCATTGATCCCCCCTCTTTGTGGGTTCATTTTATAGTTGGAATAATATATTGTATCCTTTTTTTGATCTTTCTGTTCCTGATTGGACAGGGTTTCCACTGATTGTTTAGTACCCCCCCCATACTCTTGTCTGACATGTTTTTTTTCCTTTCCTCTCTTGTGCCCCTTTTCTACAGCAGCAGCTTCAAGTGCACCAGCTGTCCCAGCTCCAGGCCCTGGCCCTCCCTCTCACTCCTTTGCCAGTGGGATTGCAGGCGCCCTCTTTGCCAGTTAGTGCCAGCAGCGGCCTCCTCTCCCTCTCTGCACTGGGCTCTCAAGGTCATCTTCCCAAAGAAGACAAGAATGGCCATGACGGTGACTCACGGCCTGACGATGAGGGTGACAAGTCAGATTAAGCAAGAACAGAAGTTGGCTGGATAAAGGTGCAGCGCAGCAGTAAACCTAGCCCTGCCAAGTGCTTTGGCACTGTACAGCATTATCTCAACATGCACTGGAGGAGCCTCTGGTAGCCTAGGAGTTGTGTGAGCAAGGGACTGGCAGCCATGGGGTTAATTCATATGAAAATTGATGGTGTATGTATATACATATATATGGAACATACTGCGAACTGTATTGTAAATCAGCTGATTATACTTTTACTGAAAGCACAAACCTCCCTGATTTATGCATAATTTACATTTCCCACCCTAATTTTACTTTCTTTTTAGTATGCTTGATTTAGTAGACTAGACCTGAATAACATGTCCCTGAACCAGCACAAGCCCCAACAGAAATAACATTATTTAGCATCAGAAGAGTGCATGTGGCTTTGCAAAACAAAGCGCATCCAACTGTTCTTTTAAAGAGTTAACGTTTCCTTTTGTAGGTCACCTGCAGCCGAAGCAACACTTTCTAGTTGGTGGATGTTGTGGAAATGGAACAATCAGTTTTCTTAATTTAGAATTTGGTGTTGTCTCATTTTCAATGCTAGTGGTAGCTAAAGTATATTCCCTATGAGCTCTGGACACTGGCTATTGTAAAACACCCCTGTACAAATAATTGTAAACACTACTGTCTGGAAAATAAACATATAATCCTGTTATAAAATCAAAGGTTTACTCTTGCTGCCAGAAGAAAGGTGTGCTAATGTTGTTATCTGTATCCAATAAGTAGCTCCTTCTAGCAGAGTAATAGAAGGTAAGCCATGTTGTATACAGGTAGCTTGAGGTCTTTCATTTTGCTGTGATTTCAAAACTCTTGATTCCTTTTTCATGTTTCAGTCTATAAATTACAGCGCTGCACCTTTTTATCCTACTATCTGGGGAAAGAGGAGTTAAAATAAGTTAACCTTCTTCTGAGCTATCCCTTGGAAGTCAAGGGATCAACACCCTTCTGTATATCTGTAAGGTAGTGCGTATCAGGCCCCAGGTGTGTGCTCTGTATGTAGTCCTGTAGAGAAATTTATTCCATTCCCGTGTTTTGTTTTTTTCCTTATTTCCTTTTTATTTTTCTGTCTGTCATTGATCCTGTTGATATTCTGCGTGGAGGGTGTGACTGTGCCTTTTTCAATAAATTGTTATAATGCCTGCTACAAATCTTATTTGTTTTTGTTTTCTTCTATTTTGAGCACCTGAGTCGGATAAGTGTAGGTAACTGCAATTATCAATATTTAACTTGGGTAGTGAAACAATTTTACATTTCTCATTCACACTAGTGTTAACAGCCTGCTGTTAAGAAAAAGGATTCACAAAATGTAACTGTAAATGTCTTATTTGTCCATATTATTGTTATACCAAAAACATGCATATAAATGTTTTGTCATCTTCTGCTAAGGAGCTCTAATTTAAAAGGAAACATACCAAAAACATCCTGCATATAAAATGCTAGTTTTTGGTTCAGCTGAAATTTTGGGGTCATTTTTAATTCTAAAACCAAATTCATTGCCTGGTTCCCTTATTCACTCTTTCTCGTTAACGCTTTCTCACACTCTCTAAATGTTTCTCTACCTTCTCTGCCAACCACTTTTGCTATATTCCACACCATCTCGGTGCTTATGATGACGTCCTCTTCCCCGGTCCTCCAAGCGAAGGATAGACGTCACCAGAACCACTGTTATTTTACCATAACTAGAACTAAGGGCAATATGGTGGTGCATTCGGTGACGTCCTCTCCCTTGATTGGAGGAACGGGGTAGGACATCACCGCAAGTGGTGGTGTTTTAGCGAAGGTTCCTGACGAGTTATGTCCACAGAGATGCAGAGAGAAGTGATAGCCTTAGAGCCTCATAATAATGTTCCTTTAAGATGGGGAGGTGTCCACTTACAACTTTCAATATAAATTGACATTAAGACAGGATTGGGCAGCCCTCCAGCTCCCATCGCCTTTAGGCACTCTGGCTTACAATATATGGTAGTTTTAAACCAATTAACCAGGGAGGAGGTCCACCCAAGTGGCCCAGTGATAAAGTACCTCCTTTCACATTTGGCTTGCACTACACTCAATGTTAGGTCCTGGCCAAAATACAATCACAGGAAGGGAGTGCATAGGAAATCTATGAATGGAGTATAAGAAGTTGCTAAGTAAACATGAAAGGGCTTCTGGTAATGCTCCAGATTCTTGGGCAACCCAAAAGATAACTGCCCCCCCCTTGTCAGCCCCTGCCTATTAAACATAACCACTAACACTAAAGATGTTCCTGACGCAGCCTAGTCAATGAGCAGCTAAGTTTCCTGAACCACCTGTAGTTGAAGCAGAGAGTGGTTCCCAGCTCTGTTTGAGTTGTGTGCATCTGTTCTCAGATCTTCCCGCAGCTTGTTGCTACCTCTCCTCAATCACACCACTCCTGCTGGGCAGAAGCTAGATCCTGCCCAGCTTGCAGCCCTGGCTGGAAGAACACAGCCATTAAACTGCTAGCTTATGCCAAAGAATACTGGCTGGTACTGCCAGCCCTTGAATATCACCTAATGAAAAAACTGTCAGGAAAACAAAATCCCTTAACTATTTCATTTTCAGTGGCGTACTGGGGACAGCTTGAAGACTGTATGAGGATATAACTAGTATTGTAGCCCAATGGGATCAACAATTGCATAATAATAATATGGCATAGAAATTGCCCTGTATGGTATAAGGTTGCATAACTGCATAGGGAGATTACCTGTTTCATATTGATCAATGGGTAAATGTCCCAAAACTAGAATACTCACACTCAAACATAATCAAGGTAGGGTTTGTAATGAAACATCCAATATTGCAAATTTTGGTCTGAGCTTGATGGTCAGGGCTGTCAGATCCAATCTGCATGACAACCGCTAACATGTATGCTGACTATGGCAGATATTGGTTAAACCACAAGCAACAGCTAATAGGGCTGCTCTGGGACCTAATGATACAGATCTGTTCACATAGTAGGCTACCTGGAGCCCTGCCTCTTCTGGGAGAATGGGTCCATTAACAGGCAGGGCTGATGACCCTTTGCTGGGTGGGGAATTGGAAAAAGTGGCACACCCCTGGCCACGTGAGGATGAAACTGAAACGGGGAGGCCTCTCTATTAATATCAACATATTATTAGTATCCCAGTTATGATTATTGATAAAGCACATGACGTACCAGAGCCCTACAAAACCAATGACTTAGAATAAGCAAGTGTAACTAGCGTGCAATAATTACGGTACGTCCTTTTCATGTTAGTTAAAGTGTAAACCCATAATTATATGGTATATACATGCTGATGGATACTTGTAGATTAGTTGATATCCACCTAGTATCTCACTGAGAGGACACCAAGCACGTTTCAATCTTCTACTTCTATTTTTTAAGTAATATCACAAACTAATGCAATACTGCTTAGGTCAGTCTCGCAATAACGAGCCTAAAGAGCCTAGAAGTTGCCATTCCGTTGCTAAGCACCTACAGATCTCCCACAGTAACTTACATGTCTAATCACACTCATTCTACAGGCTCACCCTTCAAAAAGACATAAGGGACTGCCCAATTCAACTGCCACATGTCTTGTGCCACAGAGAGCATTACCCGAAAAACAGCTGCACCAGTTGGGACTTAATAGTGACGTTATTGGTATACCTAATTGTGAATCAAAAAGATTTCCAGTTTTTGTCATACGCTGCCCAAAACCTTAGCACAAAAGAATACCTGATGTCAAACCCCTCCCTCTCTTCCAAATTGAAGCAAGCAGAGCATATGCAAATTGTTTTCAGACATGAAGAAGGTCTAATATGGACCTAGGGGGAACTACTCACTAGTCATTTACATTTTACAGAGACCCACAATCCATGTTGTGTTAGAAAGACCCTGAGGCAAAACCTTCTATAGTATAGCAGGTACTAACGGCTGGGGCCCCACTCTATTTCCTGGGCCACAGCTCAATGCAACCGGTGAAGTGTCAAACTAATTCAATATTAACTATTCATGCACTGATCCCAATTTATAGTTCTATTACTGCAGACGATTAAGACTAAGGGTCCATAAACCACAAGGTGCAGACATTTGTTTGTACTGAACAACTGGTTGAATGGTCCACCAGCAGTGGATTGTTCCCGGCATCTACATGTCAGTCAGATATTCATGCTACAGAGAAGCAATAATATTTCAACATGCAACCAATTGTACAACAAAATTGATTTGTATCGGAGGCTTGGCTGGGCCTATGTGCATTTGGGAATTGATGTTGCTGCAACTTGCAAGGATTCATACTTCCCCACTGTGCCCCACTGTGCCCCACTGTCTTGATTTTGTGGGGAGCATCTGGTGGCAAATCAATGGAGGTCTACGTTATTGCAGCTCCTGCGTTGCCTCCTCACAACGCTAGCAAGCCACATATTTGGATAAGGTGAGTAGGCCCCATCATGCCTACTTCTGGAGCAGACCACACCCCTCACCACACAGACTCCCAACGCAGGTATCCCGATTTGGACACCTAAAGTATTGAGAAGTATGGAGGTGCCCATACAGGCATATGTTGGACAGGCATATGGCTTGACCAAGGTACATCAGGAAAAATATGCTCAGACTACATGTTCCAAATGATTATCTGCAGTCAAATGTCGGATCTCACTAAGGTGAGGCCCATACAAATAATAAAAAAACTCCTGGGAATGTATCAGAGCCCCAAACCATCTACCAGCCACTGGAGCCTCATTTAATCCTAAAATATCCTGCTTTGTCTTCAGCAAGCAGGCAGCATCTTTAAGATTCTAGCGTTTTGGTTCTGTTAATTAGCCTTTAAAAAGAAGTGCCAGTAGGGATAATGCAACATACAAAACACAGCATATAGTGGTAAATAAACACATCACGGGAAAGGGTATTGTCACCTTTAGAACAGTGTAGTATTAATGGAGGCATCATAATTTCATATTATAAAACATCCAATGCAACATGAAGAGCAGTGACATAATCCGCTGCCTGCAGAGCTGTAACATGGAAGCATGTTAAATGAAATAACATGCAGAGAGATATAATAACATGCAGAGCGATGCATGCCCTCCCTTCAGAGCACTGAAATGGGCCAGGTTTCTGCCATCTTTATGCCGCCCACGCTCTGCCCTTGCATCCGGCAGTAAACACATTCATTCATAAAAGATGAGGCCACATGAAATATTCAGAGACTATGTCTCTAGGGAAAATCCTTGCCAGACAGCTTCCTTTAACCCTTTCCGGTCTTAAAGTTAAGGGATGCATAGGAATGCCTGCAGATAAGTTTGCATTTAACTCATCTCTTCTGTGCTATATCCTAGTGGCAGCTCCCATGTTTTTTTTTTCCTTTTTCTTGGCAATAAACAAAATCTTGTATATAAAGCATTTGTATTATAGCTCCATCAATCTGTACCCATATCTTAACGTTAGCTGTATGTTTAGTGTACAAAAGTATGGTGGTGCAGACATATAAGTAACTAGCAGATGTTAGGATACTCATTGATTTATGGATCAGAGAGGATGAAACAAACAGAGATATATGCCAACTGCCATGGACCTGGGGCGATCACTTGTTTCTTGTCTCTTCATACTGGTTCCAGATAGTTTAGAAAGGGCCCTTCCAACCCGGACCAGTCTGGCCCACGTAGGAAGGGCCCTTTCTAAACTATTTTATACTGGCACGGGGAGCCAAGAACGTATCGGGGTCACGTATAACGTCACATGACCCCACGGTGAAACCGAGTATGCCTGCACAGTGTGCGAGCAGTTGGACAGAAAGCTGTAGAAGTGAGAGGTAAGTGGGTGCGGGTTGGACAGGCTATGTATGTATATATGTATGTGGGTAGAAACGTGCATGCATAAATGTATGTGAGTATGGATGTCTGTATAAGTGTATGTGAGCATGGATGTCTATGTATAATTGTTTGTGAGCATGAATGTCCATGTATATGTATGTATGTGTGATGGTGTGAGATGGAGTGTGTGTTAGCATGAGTAGTGTGAGAGGGAGTGTATGTGTTAGAATGAGTGTGTACGTGTGTGTTAATGTGTAAGTTTATTTACATATGTGTGCCAGAGTGTATGTTGGAGTGGGATAAGGGGCAAAGAAGGCATAGATAAGCTGTTTCGGCCACTGACAAGCTGGGGCAAATATGGCAGAGGCAGTGTTTTAGGGGGGTTAGGATGGCACTCTTAAGCTGCTTGGGGGCAGAGGCATTCACACGCTTCTCGTGGTCAGGACCCGAATCCTCCGGGTCGTGGGAGCAGGGTCTCTGCCCATGCCATGCTCCCTGCCCATTTTCCCTTGAACTGAGGGTGTTTCCCACTGACACCAGCAGGAAACCCCCCCAACGTCAGCGGGCAGTCATGGTCAGGTCCCACAAGGGAAGGCTCCGGGTAGCCGGATCCCAGAAGTTCCCAGGTATGGTTATACAGGGCAAACACTGTATGTGATGCTGATCTCAGTGAAATAAAAAAAAAAAAGCCATTACTATCTCTTTAACTGACATGTCTTATTTCATTATTTTTCCCTTTACCTTTTGTACAAATACAAAAAAAGTGTGTCCGGTAACACAGTAGTCAATTTCCATCAGGGGTTTTCTATAAAGCGATGCAAAAACGGGCCATCTCCAAAGCAGTCACTAAGATGCACTCACTGACTGAGCCAGTCCATTGGTTGCTATGGTGATAAGACAATTTTCCAATTTAGCACCAGACTCGTTTCCTATTGGAACCCACCTCGTGGCGTAATCATTGAAATATGTGTATTACAGTGTTTTGTCGGATGCAGAGCCCTTTATAGTACAGTTTATGGGTGGCAGTGAGTGCACCTGGAGTAACAACCCAGCCACATTTGTGGTGTGACACACATTACTCAAAAAGCCATGATGTAACTGCTCCCCACGTCCCATGGCCTGGCAGTACTTAAAGGGGGCATGTATATATTGTTGAACTAATGGTGACGATGGTTAACTGGTAACAATGAAATAATCATTTAGTGTTTTATGTAGCGCAGTCATAGTCTGCAGCGCTGTACAAAGGGTAAACAAGTAGTACATCATTTAATAATTTGGAGGACAATGAGGGGAGGAGGGCTCTGCATTATAAAAGTGCCACTCTTTGCAATGGACCTGCTTGTTGTAAACACTAATGAATGATAATTTCCCTCATCAAAATCTGTAAATATCCAATCAGACTTGTCCTGAGCCCCAGCATCTTTATGTGTGCATAAAAGTGTCCTGTGCCATCCATATCCATGTATTGTATTGGTCAGGAGGCTTCTGGCAAATGATGCTCTATAAAAAGCAGAGTAAAAAATATATGGAGCAAGGAGACAGAAAATTGCCTGGGTGGCTCTCCGTGACTCGTCGCATAATAAATCTACTGGAGACAGCCGAGACGTTTTCAATGAAGGACTCTGCGTGCAACCAAAGGGTTAAAAGTAGGATGTTGGTGTAATGAGGTGCAGCCAGGAAATGGTTAACGCTCTGGGACACCTGCCCCGCCAGCAGCATACCGCATCTCATTTATTACAGGAGGAGCGAGCTCCCACGTTACTTTGATTGACAGCTCGAGGAACCGATGCTCTCGATGCATTATGGGAGTCGTAGTTTAACGAAAGGCGTCCTTCTTCTGCGTTTAACTCATTCCTACCTCACAAAATGCAATTCGTCAGTTTCTATTGACAAGAACGGAAAAACAAAGCTAATTCGTTTATTAATTCTACTGGAAATAACGGTACGACGGTTATTATCGGGGAATACTGGACACCGGGCTTTATTTGGACTCATATTCATATACCGCCATAATCATATTACCGATGACAAGATGTGGGGAAAACGAATTCAGTTGCTGTGTTGGTCGCATTATCCTTCATTTCTTTTCCAATATTACCCATCTCTCTAGTGCTCATTGCATATGGCGTCATTGGGGTTTGCACGTATTGCACTGCTGTTTACCTCAACTACGTATTTGTTTTGTAATACAAGACATGGTAGATAATTGTACACTATTCCCGGCGATTGCGTGCAGAATTCAGTCACGTCATCGACATATTATTGCTACTCAGAAGGTATGGGTGTAAAAATATGTACGGTAAAGCTAAATACGTCACATGGGAGTATTTAAAGACCTGCATTATCGCAGGATAGATTTGAGACTCAGGGGTTAATGATATAGTTCACCCGCTCGCCTGGAGTAACTACAATTCCCAAAAGCCCTTGTTCCAGCAGCTCTGCTGCGTTCGGTAATAGCATAGGGGTGACGCTTTTGTGATTGGTTAGAGAATATAGTAACGCCAGAACCCCACGTGAGGATTTTCACAGTGATTGGGTAAGTTCGTTCATCAATGCAAACCAAATGTGAATGAGAAGCCCGTGTGAGGTAGACAAGGGTGGCCGTCACGTTGTCACTGACGGGAAAGCATAGGTGGTCAACACTGGGGAAATACGTGCGACTTCTCACCACAATCTGAAGCTAATTCACTATTGTATATTATATATATGATATTATATATATATATATATTATATATATTATATTATATATATATATATACACATATTTTTTAAATAGCACACACTAATCTTAAGCAACACATAAACCTTTAGATTTCCCATCACCACGGCAACAGCACGGTGAAACTGCACCTTTATTTTATAATCACATAATGTCTATAAATCCTCTTTAGTCTTTACAATAGGCTTTCCTTAAAAGGTCCGCCAACGGAGGAAGGCGGCATCCAACCAATCAAGGAGACCAGGAAATAATTCAAAAATGTGTCTTTCCACCAGACCTAGAAAACATCAAGGCATGGTCATGCACACATATCAGAGAACAAGTTGAACTAATATATTTTAAACTGGTGTACTGGCCTTTCATAGTGCTTTTTAATTATACATTTTTACCAACCTACCGTATGGATCTCCCGTGATGAGATGGCCCTGACTAGGTTATTATAACCTAGGGAAGTGTAGCTACCCTTATGCTATTTGCTTTCTAGGTTATTTGCAGTATAGTGTGGACTAAGCTTACCACCTGTTTCTCTCTAGAACTTAACATAAAACTATATGAATTCTCAGTGTGTTCTTCCTGGTAAAATATTTTGTAAATAAATAAGAAGGCAATAGCTAAACAATTCGAGGGACACCTTGGTAGCCTAATAAGGTTCCATGCTACCATAGTTAAAGAGTTCACCAAAAAGTGCCAGCTCGTCTATTGTGAGATCAGCTGGCCAGCACACATGCGAAACATGTCCCATTAGTAATTGTGATGTTATAGTTGTCCATTCCCCCTTTTCAAACTCAATGCCTACACTGGGATATGTTATGTGCCGTCATAACTACAAGGCATGTCCTCCAAGGCCAGTATTCAAAGCGAGTAGAAGTTGTAATGTGCAATGTGCAAGCAGAGTGTTGGCAGTTTTCATATGTTGGTGGTCCATAGAATGGACAGTGGCCACAGAGAACATTACTGGATGAGGTTCTCCTGAAATATACCACTGAGCAAGAATAAGTTGACTGACAAGCAGGGCCGGCGACCACCTATAAGCAAAGTCGTCGCTGGCCACGGTCATTCAGTGAGCGCGGCCGTGGCTCGTGGTTACTATGGGGAGGAGAGGAGGGGCTTGTGGGGGTAGAGCCAGGAGGCAGCAAAATTATGTTTTGCCTAGGGTGGCAAAAATCCTTGCACCGGCACTGCTGACAAGAGTTAGTCAAATTGCAAATTCACTAAAAGCAATGTGCATACACCTGACTGCAAGAGTTGAAAAAAAGTAAGCAACTTCTGGATTCATTAACCTAAATGTTCCAACTTGCATATTGTACCTCACAAGTCACAAATCCCCAAATTATAAATTGAGGTAAACAAAATATTAGAGAAAAAAATATAAAAACCAGGGGGATGATGAAGTGCAGTGGAGTGAGGGGTATAAATCCAAACATTTTTAAACTACCCCCACTATTCTACAAGGAAGAGATGGAGGAGAGGCATGCAATGTGGTCCCTAACTTTCTTTTGGTTCTCAGTATCTTTATTGCAATTTAAGTATTTTTTTTGCACATTTCAGGCAAGGCAACGAAATTTATCCGACCACTCTTCTTCTTAGTGAATACACTACAAAGAAGCTACGGTTGCTGCCTTATCCTGCTAGTACAATTTTCTTTGAATATTAGAAAAACATAGATCTGGGTAATTGTCCAGCCTTGTATGGTGACCTCCCTGCTGCTGCACAGTAAATTAGGCTGTGTGAAGGGAGCTTGGACTATCCCCAGGTCAACAGAACCAAGCATCACCGGGTTCCTGCAGACAGACCTGGCCTAAAGGTGTTCGGAGTGCCAGTACACAATCTGCGAATGTGCTATTGGGCATTCCCTTCCAGCCATTGTGAAAGCGCCTCTTTCTGGCCGATCACACACATTGTGATCAGCACAGAGGAGATAAAAAAATAAATAAATAAAATAAATTAAAAGTCACCATGATGTTAATGGCATCCACGATTCAAAGAGGATCACCCAAAAGGATCTCTTCTACTGTGTGTAAACCTAAGCAAAATTACATTTGTGTTCTAGTAGTTTGTTTTCCAGTACATACTAGCACTTATAAAATTATGTTGTGTGTTTTTGCAGTTTCAGAAGAAAGCCCTACCCGTCTTGATGACTCCACTTTGTTGCAATGGACTGGCCACTTAGGGCCAGATCCACATTGCTTTCAAACATTTTATTTCTGAAAGTGCCTGTTAACTGTATCAAGAAAACAAGATACATTAATCTGAGATTAAAATTTTGGCGAAGCTCCTGGCCAATAGACTCAAACACCTTCTTCCGGGTTTGGTCCATAGTGATCAAGTCGGTTTTGTCCCCGGGAGGGAGGCTAGGGACGGCACTATCAAGGCCCTTAACTTATTGGCCATGGCTCAATCCCGCGGCACTCCCTTTCTGCTGGTCTCTCTCGATGCCGAGAAGGCCTTTGAAAGGGTTTCGTGGTTCTTCCTGTTTCAGGTGCTTGAGGGGTTGGGACTTGGCCCCCGCTTCCTCCACCAGGTTAGGACGTTGCACCACTCCCCCTCGGCGCGGGTGCGTGTGAATGGCCTGCTTTCGGACTGTTTATTCTTATGTTAGAACCCTTGGCTAATGCTCTTTGGTTGAACCCTGGGATCTCGGGCCTTTCCGTGGCTCGCGCGGACTATAAGCTGTCCATTTATGCTGACGACTTGCTCTGCATGTTGTCGGACCCCTTGGTTTCCCTGTCCCATTTAGCTACTGAATTACAGACGTTTCATTCTGTCTCTCAGTATAAAATTAACTTACAAAAATCCGAGATTCTGGGGTCCCGTATTCCTCCTGACCTGGAGGCTGCCATTAAGCTCGCTTACCCCTTGCGCTGGGTTGACACCTGTATGACGTATTTGGGGGTACGTATACCCTCAGATCTTACTACCCTGGTGGCAGTTAACTTTGCTCCCCTTCTCGCTTCTGTTTCGGCGGATCTGAGGAGGTGGGCCTTCCCCCATATCTCCTGGTTTGGGAGGGTGGGGGTATTGAAAATGAATATCCTGCCTCGGTTTCTCTACCTGGTTCAGACCCTCCCTGTTTACCTTCCTAAATCACTCCTTCGTGCTTGGCATAGGGTCTTTACTAAATACATTTGGCATGACCGCTCTCCCAGGTTGGCCTTTAAATACCTGGTCGGCCCTAAGGATTGTGGTGGCTTGGGTCTCCCAGACCTTGAGGGGTATTGGGTTGCTTCCCATATGCGCAGGGTTGTGGAGTGGACGGCCAGGACTCCGAAGCAATGGGTACTCCTCGAGAGCTCGTGGTTTCCCCTCGAGATTTCTGCGGTACCTTGGCTGGGGACTCCACCTAGGTTTCCCTCCCTCTCGTCGCATCCGACCATTGCACCGACTTTGAGGGTGATTAGATTGTACCTCCCTAAATTGGGCTGGATGGGCTCTCCTAGCCCACTCTTTCCTGTTTCCTCCAACCCTGCCTTTCCCCCAGGGCTTTCTAGGGCGCTATTCGTCATTTCCTTCCTGCTGGGGAACGTGTGTTGCGGCTGGGCCATCTCTATAAGGATGGTGGGCTTAGGTCTTTACCTGACTTGTTGGGGGCTCCTCAGGCGCCCTTTGGTTCACTTTTTCTTTATCACCAACTGAGGCATTTCATCTCTTCCTTATCTCCAGCTTTTGACCGGACGTTAGCCGTCATTCCCATCTTCTCTCCGTCCTATATAAATTGTTTTTGTCGCACCGTATTCCGGCCAAGCCTTACTTCTTTAGCTTGTGGGAGAGGGACTTGGGCCGCTCGTTTGACTCTGATGAATGGACCCAGATTTGTTCCCTTGCACATAAGGGTGCCACTTCATGTAAGCTACAGGAATCCGCTTACAAATTGCTCACGAGGTGGTATAGGGTTCCTGCGGAGCTGCACCGCTTCCTTCCCCAGGTCCCCCCGCAGTGTTGGAGATGTGTGGCCGGAAAGGGCACTTATTTGCACCTGTGGTGGGACTGCCCTCTGGTTCGCCCTTTATGGTCCAGGGTTTGGGAGGTTATTAAGGAATTGGGCGATCCGGACTTTCCATTATCCCCTGAGTGTATGCTGTTACATCACACCGAATTGAGCCTGGGGTCCTACAAGAGGTCCCTCTCTATCCACCTGGTTAACACCGCTAGGGCGGTCATTCCTCGATTCTGGAGACAGCCTTGTCCCCCCCCCCTATTTCTGCCTGGCTAGCTACAGTTAACTTTATATGTCAAATGGAGGATTTAGTTCTGACATCTAGAGGTAGAGGTTACAAGAATGGTCTTAAATGGCTTCCTTGGAAGTCCTTTCTGTCCTCTCCCTCCTTTCATAGGGTCTTGGGGACTTCTGTGGGGAGCCCACCGGTCCTTGACTTCCCCTAATTCTCTAGGTCCTTGGTAGCAGGCTTTGTTCCCTCATGCGGTCCCTGCATTTCTGTTTCACCTCTGCACATACACCCGGAGGCCTGTGTAGCCTCCTTTTGCCTTAGTGGAACTCCGTCCGTCCACCACAGTTGATTTTTTATTATTGTTGTGTTTTTGTTTTGGTCTCGTTTTTTTGCTCAATTCCCGCCCTAATTGAGTTGGGATTCCTCCTGCATGATTCGTTCCGTGGGGCCTAGATGTGGGCTACTGCTGTACTATTATACTTTTGGCCCTAACCCCTGGGGCCTTTGCATTGGGCTCCTTGTTTATCCTTTTTTTTCATGGGGTTTTTGTTATCCGCCATGGATCCACTGTGGTCTCTTGCATAATATATTACATCTCTCTGTATGTTCATGTATCATCGCCTTTTGTGCTATATACCTTGGATGTATGGCTATGTCTGTTTTTTAATAAACGGTGAATTGACAAAAAAAAAAAAAAAAAATGTTAAGGTGAAAATGAGCATTAATATCCCTCCCATACACCCAAATTCCAAACACCCAGTCTCCCTCGTCGGCAGCAGCCAGATTTATCATCCAGGATTTATACACATTTACTCTCAATTTTCCAGAGTCCGTTCCAGGAAAAGGTTCCGCAGCCCTTAGCTTCAAGCTTCCTAATAAAGTCTCCATGGGAGCGTATTTTGACATTGAGCGATTATCAATATGCTGTTGCTTGTGTTTGCCCAAAGATGGCTGCTTCTATCCGATCATAAGCAATATTGCTTGATGTATGTTTATTCTTTTGTATTAACCAGCATGTTACTTTTTGTTTGCTCTGGCTTGAGTACACTTTGGATGCGGCTGAAAATGTAGTTTCATGTGCTGCACACGCATTAAAAAGAATAATTTAGGCCGTATATATATATATATATATATATTTTTATTAAATAGGGGAGGGTGCTGACAGTTGGAGAGCACATAGGATGCCAAAATGCACTACGTATTAGCATGGTATGTACACTTGTGGTAAGTTTGTATTATATATTCAATGCACTGTTTAACCAATGTCACATTCTAACTGACTGAAGATATACTTGAGTTTAAAGAGATCACCCAAAAGCTTTTTTGTATGTAAATTTATTTAATTTGCATTTTGAAGATGTTTAGTTTACTTTGAGAAAGTTATTTGAAAAATATTATGTATATTTGAGAGCAGTAATGAGCCAAGATGTTCAGGAACAATTTTAAAATTTCCTCCATTATTTTAAAAATTGATTTCGCATTCACCCAAATATAATCGTATCTGTGCAAGAGAGCGCTTCATCCACAAGCAGGGTCCAAGCCGAGTTTTTTTTTTGTCTTTGCATCTTGTTCATCCAGTTGGAGGAATGGTTCACTTGATGATGGAAGTTTTACCCAAATATGTGAGAATGGGAGAAAGAAAAGCCAAGTCAAACGCAAATGGCTTTCTTCATACATAGAAGAGAATTTCTTTTGAAGCTCTGAAGGTACCTTTGCTCATACAAAGAAACCTTGAAAGATAGGCTGGTGCTACTCACTTAACTTATTAAAGAAACAAGAGATTAGTAATTTTCAAGTTTTATTATTAAATACACGTGGCCCAATACAGATAAAATATACACCTAAAAACAAAAACTAACCCAAGGGACAGAGGGACAACCCTGCAAGGGTCCGTGCAGTGAGATGGGACCCCATGATTGGTTAGATAGGGGCCTTCAGTAGATGACCTCATAGACCGTAGCTTTCTTGTCTCCAGAGCCTGTGACAATGAATTGGTCATCAGTGGAAACGTCACAGCTCAGGACAGATGAGGACTCCTTTGACTGCAGGAAGAGGAAAGAATGCATGAAATAAGTGAATGCCAGATATATAATAAAACATACAATAAAAGGAAAGTGGGGTGAGGCATGGTGTGCAGATTGAAAACAAACCACAAGAAAATATGGATTTATTAGCCTTTTCCTAAAGTGAATTTCACCATTTAGCCCTTTAGACTTAACACACTCCTCACCTGGAATATGCTTGCCCCATACGGTGTCCTCCAGGCATTCAGCAAATTGTCTTTACCAGTGCTCACAAACCATTTACCTGGAAAGACAAAAAAACATGTCACAAGGTAGTGTACACAACCTTTGCTATAGCCTACACGTGCATGATTTAGTGTGCAGCATAAATGCAATACATTCATGAGGTACATACAAGATGGCATTCGCTAAAAATATATATTTTTTTAAAGGGCAATTAATCTGGCATGCACTGTTGGGATAATTATCCTGGTCTTACAAGCAGGATACCCAAACTACCTTTGCCAAACCGATGTTAATAGTAACTACTGTAAGCATGGTATACATTGCTCCACACACAAATAAACACTCAATTGTGGACTTACCACAGGAAGCAAACTGCAAGGAAAGGACGCAGCTCTCATGCAGATGCAGCTGGTACTTGTCTGGTTTGGAGACGTGCAGGACCTCGACATTACTGCTCTCCATTCCAACAGCCAGCCACTCTCCAGTGGGGCAGTACCCTAAAGAGAAGATCTACCGAAAAAGGAGAAACTAGTTAATAAATTACTGTATTTGCTTGATTCTAAGACAAGGTTTTTTCCAGAGCAAATGCTCTGGAAAAATACCCCTCCTCTTATAATTGGGTCATCTTATAATCAGCCTCAAATAGGTCTTACTATGAGACTAAGATCCAGATCCCCTTCAGCGCTGCAGGGGACCTGACTCCTCCAGCCCCCCCCCCAAACTTACCGGTGCGGGAATTCTCTCTGACAGTCGGAGGTTGTATGTGTGATGGACGCAGACAACCCCCGCTGCAGCGGGAATTGCCTACGCGGATCGCATAGACATCTACCTACTGCACTGACAACACACCTTTTAACCCTCTATATGCCACTCTGC